>JAPZDX010000025.1:6660677-6672820 GCA_029783625.1 Naso annulatus
GTATGTATGTGTGTGTATATGTATGTATGAAATTAAAAATAAAAAAGTTTAGGCAGCAGGAAGTAGAGTGTGCGGGTGTCAATCGATGGCCTGGAAAGGGTTGGTGAGACAATAGTACCGCCCTACTTTGTGCTGTTTGCAAACCAAAAAAAAACAAACAAACAAAAAATTGTGATTGGCCTTTCTCAAAGCAGGCATTTTGATATATATGATAACTTTTAATGCACATCATCACCTCCTGCAAAAATGTTGCCCAAAGCGCTCATCAAGATAGGATCAGGTGCAAAAACAAATTAAAATAAGCTTAAGAAACAATAATAGCTCAGTCCCAGTGAGGTAAAAGCAATCAAATCAGAACAGTTTGAACACAATATAATAAAATTAACTGTGATACGAGCAATTTTTTTTTTTTTTAGAAGACGAAGTAGTCTTTATTGCCACACATGCAATTACACATAGTGAGATTTGTGTTAATTATTATTAAAAGCCAATTTAAAAATTAAGTCTTTATTTAATTTAAGGCAGTTTTCTGTTCTAAGATCCAAGCAGAGTGTATTTCATAACGTGGGGTCATAAATATCAGACGTACCCTCACCAGTTTCCTTGTGAAACACTTTTGGAACTTCTAAGACAGATGCAGAAAGAGATCTGACAGTTCTTGCTGGGGCATTAGCTTATAAATGAGAGTGCTGGATTATTTAGGGCTGTCTGGATGAGTAAACAACTTTGGAAACAGGTATCCAGTGTAGTGATGTAAGCAGAGGGGTGATATGATCAATTATTTTTGTATTGGTCAAAATTCTGGCTGCATTCTGAAATGCACAATCATAGTTCGTGTGGATAGGACATTAAAATAAAGCAGATTGACTTTGGCATATATACTGGTTATAGGTTTGAACAATGTTTTTTTCTTTTTTTTAATGTTTTCTAGCAGTTCTGCTCCTACTCCATTTCATATTTACTCAGCTCTCTACACTACAGCTTCAGCCTTATAGCGTGTGACACCACTGAATCCTATGACTAATGCTGAGATAAAGGCAAAGGACCCCTGAGCCTAACAATCTTTACGGAAACCAAACCACATCCTTTGTCCAATCCTAGCAGGATGTCTCTGTCTATGTGGGGATGATGCCCTGTACTGTGATATCTGACACCACGATTCTCTCCTTGACACAGATGATGAAATTGACTGTCATTTTGGTGCAAGGGCGACAGTAATGCAGCTGTTGTATTGGATCACAAAGAGCAGAGCAAACTGATTTTTCCACTTTAATCTTATGTTCTGACCCTCACCTGTGTTCACAAGTTTTGACAGTAATCGAAAAGAAGATGGGGCTAGACACACGTGGCAGAAATGAATGTCATCCACAGGTTGATTGGCTTCTCCCTGCATGTACTGTACCTGCACGTCTTCACACTAATGAGTGCAGTAAGGGCGCATCGGGGACTGGGTAGAGAAACTTGCCGGGACATGCTGTGGACAAGCAGGACGTGCTGAAGGGATATAACTTCCAGCTGGTGAAGGAGTGCATGAAGACTCCCAGAGAGCAACTGAAAGAAATTCACTCTCTGCCGTCTGCTTGACACTAATGAGGATTATACAGTAGATGGATCAATGGAGGATTTCACTGCCACTACTGAACTCAAGATTACTTAGATATTAAGACCACGGAGTTATTCACAAGTGATTTTCAACACGTCAGTTTTATTTCTGCTCATGACAGAGTGGCTGTGTGTGTGCAAGAGAGACAGGTTCATGCTTGGCTGGTGCAGACAGGAGTGTGACTCACTGATATTCTGCTTATCTGCTTTGGCCACCATTTGCCAGCACATGGGAGACTCCCTATCTCACTCCGGGGAATTAAAGATGCAAGTGAAAAGGCCAAATGGTTTGAAAACAGATTGTAGATGCAATGAAATGAACTTATTCGACTTTTGATTTCTGCTTGGCCTTAAGCTATTATCTTAACAAACACGATTTTCAGCTGTCCCTGCTCAAATGATTCTCCATGAACTTTGACAGATGTTTTATTTATTTTTTTGTTTAAGTATGATTTGTAGTGAGAAGCACAGCAACAGGATGCTCGTTTGCCCCCTGAGACACTTGCTTATGGGTTTATGAGAAGACATTCATTTTCAATCATGCAAATCCATTCCTCTTTAAAACTGTTTTTGTTCAAACTATCCAGATAATCTCCAGAGGTGGCAGATTATCCACATGACCTCACAAGATGTGCTGTAAGTGAATATTTGTGCTTCACTAATGGATTACCACACACACAATAAATTAACTTTTTGATTAGAAAATTTCCAAACGTTAGAGCGACAGACTGCAAACCACTGAAGAGCACCTACTAAAAACATTAATTGGATATTAAATCAGGCTATGCCAAAACTGTTGTAGAGACGATGGTTTTCAGTCTAAAGCACCTACGCTAAAGGAAGCCTGCAGTGCTGGGGGACAGCTTATTACACATGTACATAGATTCAGAATCAGGATTTAGAATTTGGCAGAAGTGTTGAGAGATATTCTCTATTGAACAAAAAACCCAAAGCTCAGGAGTTTGCTGTTTAAAATACAGCGTCTGTGCCGATAATACAAATAACACATATGGCCACAGGCATAGCCTACAAAGCAATCCTTCTTTGGGGAAAACCATTTCGATCCCCACTGACTTCAGTCTGACGAGCATGTAACGTTAAAGTCTGTCTCGTCCACTCATATCTTTCCAAACCTCTGCTGTCCACTGGGATACCATCTCACCCTGCCAGCTTTTATCAGTGTGGCCACGGTGCTCACTGCTTGAGCTCCACTGATGCAAAGAAGTTTGTGCACCCACTCATGGTGAAGGAATCAAAATCCAGTCGTTTATGAACTGCTGCGGCACTCATGTTATCTATACACCGAAATGCCCCTATGGTCTGGTGCATGTCAGCCCAACTAAACAGAGAGATGGCAGCTATTTGCACTAAGGGTAAACAAACTGTCACGCAGAGAAAACTTTATGATTTTCACAGTGAACACAATTGAATTTGTTTTAAAAAAAAAAAAGAGAAAAAGAAGCTAGAATTAATGTTATTTTGTCTCTCACGCTTATCATCATTTTGGGGATAATCATGCTCTAGTTTATGAAGCTTCCCCTGGGGTTGTGAACAGGTAGGATAATATTGCTTAGGATTTACTGAGCTATGATTTGAGATACAACTTTAGTCTTGTTTCTTCAGGCTATATTTGCTTACTTTTTGACAAATTGCAAAACAACCTTTTAACTGTTTCCATATGCAATGTCACCGTAGGAACAGCTATCACGGCATTACTTTGATACTGAAGAAAACATAAAAATATATGTCTGTGTGTTTAGATTTACAATTATAATATGTAAACATTTGTGCATTAAAATGTTTACAAATGACTATATATTTGCTTTTTTTTCTTTGTTGTTTACTTTCATTATCCCAAACCTTTCTAGCAGTGTTCAAAACAGAGAAATCTGTCATTTTATTTAAGGAAACAGCACACTTCAGTTTGCTGTGTGTGGCTATCCTCCGAAGTGACAGCAGTCAGAGTTTGAGAAAGGAAGTCAAAAAATGTGGCTCATCATAACCTGATTAAAACAACATTTAATCATTTGTGAACATTTTTGCCTGCATCAGTCAGAAAGATTTTCATCTGCAGTTGGGACTGTTTACCAAAGAAGACAGCAACTCCTATGATCCCACGCTACTTCATGATGTCGTCTGTTTCTCAAAGTAGGCAGAGTCTTCTTGGTAGGACAGGTCCTCCAAAGTCAGATCCTACTAAGGCGAGGCACGACACCTTCCCAGCACCCAGAGAACACACCAATGAGCAGGTTAGCAAGAGAGCATCGCTGCGTCGTTGAAATGGTCACACCCACATACGGTGCAAAAACCAGAACGGAAAACAAAACACAATACGTCACCTCAGTAAAATAAATAAGTGAACAGGAGCCATGTATCTATAAGCTGTGTATTCATTTATTTCTTATTTCAGCTGTTTTCCTACTGACATGTCTGGCTGGTTTTTAACCAATCAAATATAAGCTTTGGCTTTATATTAACACTGGTAACAAATTTACAGTAGAAACAGCAGGCACTTACCCCAACATTAAAACAGTCCTTTGACGGCATTCAATGACGAAACATCCTTTGATTACAGCGGTTTCAGATCCTTCCATAACTTTGAGAAACAGCTACTGTTTTGACAGAGAGATAGTAGCAGCAAAAATTAAAAGTTTAGCTGAGTTCTGACTCTGAGAGCAGGATCTAGTTTTGATGCAGTTTGCAGTAAAGGGACGTTAGGGGTTCTGAATAAGCTGTGTGTCACAGCTGCAGCAACTGTTTTTCATTCAACTGTCCCACACAGAATCTTTGCTTCCCACTGCTCCCTCAACGCCCCTGCAGCTCTCATCCCGTGGTTTCCTGCAGAGGTGCACGGCAGCCTGAAAACCTCTGGTACCACCAACGAGGCAGATCTTTGGGATGAATACAAGTTTTAAAGCACACTGGTACTTCTAGACTTGCAAAACACACACAACTGATGATACACCTCCTACAACATACACATGCAAGAGATACGAACCCCTACACTCTCACACGTACACACAAGCACATTCTCAGCCCAACTTTTATTGAACAAGAATCCAATTACTTAACCCAGATTCAGGTTCCACACCCTCTCTGCTCCTCCACCTTGACAAGTCTGTGTTAATATCTGCTGACAGCCTGTGTCCAGCATGCACACGCACACACTTGCAAACCTCGAGCACACAAGCATGCAGCTGATCCCCCTAAGAGTCTGATTAAATGAAAACTGTGATGCCCATTTCTCCATCCCAGGGTCAATGAATACCAATGAGAGACAGATATCACAGTCCTTGGTATGTGCATGTGTGTGAGTGACTGACAAAGAGAAAGAGGGGGAACCAGTCTCCTACTTTCATATATTTCTACAATTCTGTGTTCTGTAGATTTTTTTCACCTTTTTTTTTTTTTTTTTAAATTCTTCCTTATTCATACGTCTCCATGACATCTGGATCTTTATTGTTCCCAGTCCATAGATCACTTATTAAGCCAAGTAATGAGGAGGTAATGCATAATTTCATTTGCTCTAGCGGTACCTGGGGACATTTTCTTACTTCACTAAAATCTATGATAGTTTCCTTTTGAAAGGCCATAACTCTCCTTCAGTAGCAGGCATCGGGGTCACAGATGCTAAATGGGCCATTTATAGATTCCTGGTGGAAGGAGAATATTGTGTTGAGTCGTTTCAGACCTCTTATTGAGGCTATTTGACTCCACATGGTTTAATTTGCTCCCGGTGATATATCTGATAAAGGACCAACCTTTCAAATCATTCATGTAGCTTTGCTCCTATAGACACACATGCACTTTCACACATTGAGTGCAGGGCCGTGCATAACCGATGTTATTTAAAAAAGAGCGACTTCAGTTAAGCAAATCGAATATCAATATTATCATCCAATACATATTCTTACCAGCAGTGGCCTGTGGGGACTAGCAATGATTACTGGTAAATACAATTATGTCCAGAGCAGCGGGGCTTCAGCCAGTGCACAGGGGGCCTGGAGTCTGTTTTGCAGTTCAATACTCACAATAAAAAGCCATTTCTATTTACACAAGATAAATCTGCACCCATCATTAAAATGCATGTATTTAGCCACTGCATTAGCTACCACCAACTGTATTGTTTACATTAGCAAAAAAAAAAGCATGCACAAGCTATCATTTGCCTTTGTTTTTTGTTTTGTTTTATTCCTCTCTGAATATGTTTATATAATGCATGTGATAACCCCACGTTGCTTGCAGACACGCCACCCGGCAGGCTTTCTTATGGAAAAATATCAAATCACTGCAGACAAATAACATCAGCACGGCGCACTTGAAAAATTTATGTCCTTGGAGGCGGTTAATGTATGACAATCAGAGACTTTGAGATATGGGGAATGCTGCCTGCGTGATACGGCACGTGTTTTTCCCCCCCGTCCCTCTCTGCTGAAGAAGTGAGCCGCCATTGGTCAGCTGTCCTGCAGGGATGCTTGCCAAGCTTATCGGTCTGTTACAAATCAGGCAGAGACATTGCAGCAGGAACATCTCTTCCTTCTCTCCCTTTTCTCTCTGCTCTCGCTCACCAGGATCACTCGAGGGGATTGAAGCGCTAAGAACACAGCACAAATCTCACTTCCTTCATTGCCTTGCATCTACCTCTGATTTTTTCTCCTTTTCTCCCCTCATGCCTCATAAAGGTTACATGTCCATCTTCAGCTTAATGTGAAACTTTTTGGCTTGTTTTAAGTGTGTTTTAAGCAACAGCAATGTTACATTACATTTATATTCAGCTGATTGCAGTTTTCAGAATATGATCCAGCCTTACTTATCCCGGCTTCTGCATAATCCATGTCTGCAATGCGTCCCCTCTCTGCCTCATCAAAATTCCCATTCATGACCGTAGTGAATTTACAGATAACGTGGAGTCAAATACCAAGTCAATTACCAAATGTACCTAAAAATATGATGAAAGGAAAATCCAAAACATTTAATAAGGTTGGGTGAAAACAGCTCTTGGGGACTTGAGCTGCATCCATGGGTCAAATTTGTCTAATGATGTATTTTCCTTTTTCATATGGCTAATTGGCCACATGAAAGAGGCAGATAAGAGGCAGAGGTACCAGTTGCTTCACTGACAAAAGCCACATGAAATACTGCATTTTGTGCTGTAAGAAGGAAAAGAAGGACAGGTTGTTGTTACTACCCTGAGTCTGAAGAGCAGTCACAGATAACTACTGCTTGTGTTCTTTCCAACAAAGAACGGAAAAAAGGACAGAAAGAAGGTCGCTTTCTCTTTTAAATCCCGTGAAAAATCCTTCCCCCATCGTGGGTTCCTTCTAACATCAAGGTTAAAGCTGACTTCATCTCAGTCTTAGAATAACCTGCCGAAAGTCATCGTCAATGATACGGAAAATCCCAAACTGCAGGAGAAGAATCTCTGGCTCGTTGAGACAAAGTATAGTCATTAGTATGTGGACAAGGGTTTTCACACAGATTCTTTCTGTCTGATGCTGACTTCATGGTTTATGGTTTAAACTATAGGCTTGTAGTTGGGCTAAAAGAAAACGTATCGCTACAAACTACAATGATATTTTAGACCAGTGGTTTCCAACAGAGGGGTCACAAAATTATTCACAGCACACAGAAAAAAAAATCTAAAACTATTCTTTCTCAGATCATATCCTTTATATCTTCTAAAATAACGATAAATTTTGTATTTTTTAAGACTAAAAAAAATTTTGACTGAATTTTAAATTGAAATTTGAAATGAGTGAATCTGATGTCAGAACATAGTCAAAGAAGAGGTCATGAGCAGACACTGCTTCACCATAAAGGGCTGCAAGCCAAAAAAGGGGACACACTGATTCAGAGAAAAGGTCAATTCCAAACATTTGTCTCAACACAATAATGTTCTTGTGCACCAAAAACAAAGTCAGTGAAGAAAAGGGTAAGCGGAGGCTGCTATAGTGGTGTGCCATATGCCATATGTGTACCATTGCTTTGAATGAAAGTGTTCAGTAATCATATGCAGCATATTTTAATATTCAGGGGTCTACATAGTTTTCTCCATCTTGTGTAAATACAACAAAAAAGAGACTTTTTGTTATTTCCCAACCAGTGTATTAGTTTTCAGATATAATCATCTGATATTGGCCTATTGGAGAGATAACTGTGTCTGTGTATATGTCCTCTTATAGTATTGATATTACAGTTGCCCAAATGCTTGGATTATTTATTTAAGACAGTGTAATTATGTAGTTTGCCAATCATAGCCTATTGCTGATCATTTTCTAAAGGAAGATTCTTCTCTTTTACCACATCCACTCTTTCGCTGCAGTTGGTGGATGGTAGGCCCAGGCCACACATCCTACGTGAGCAGCGCGTCTGCTTGCCTTACCTCTTGCTTATTTTTTCAGCAACCATGTTGACAGATTAGAGAGGCCACTCAGCACAACGTGAGAGGCACATGACGTGAACCTCTCACACACCTGCAGGGACACCACACCAGAGCTCAGGAGTCTCGCCTATTTTTGTCTGGGAACTGTGTGTGGTTCGAGAAATAACCTGTTGACAGTCATGTTGACTCATACCAGCAACATATACTTCAGTGTCAGTGCAGACATGATTTGCAAAAAATTTTTTTTAAATAAACCAGGCAAAGTAAAGAGGGATTGCTGTATATTACATATTTTTTTAACTATGATTATGTAATACAACTGAGCACAGGCTATTCTGTCTAAACTTAATAAGAATTAAAGTTATGATAAAATTACATGAAACATTTTATTATTTATGGGAATTATCACAGAAAAAACTCTGTACAGAAAGACATGGCCTGCAGAAGCAGCGACTGCCTGTGTGGACAACACACGCGAAGCGAGACGTAGCAGCTCCACCACGCACAGGTGCTGCTGAGGTGCATGTAGGATGTGTGGCATGGGCTTTATTGTGCCTGTTTGCAGCTCCTCCATGTGGAACAGCTTAAGTAAGTGCCATTTCCATATTTTTGATTCAGATAATGGACTGCCTTACCATCACCAAATTACCCCGACACCACACTGCCAACCAAGTGAGCGAATTCATGTCCAAAAATGGCGACATTTTCCCTCTCTCCTTACACTTCGTGTGTGTGTGTGTGTGTGTGTGTGTGTTTAGTCCCCTTGTGTTTTGAGAGTGAGCTTAATGACTTTTTCACCTCTCACACGTGCCTTGAAGACACATTTCAGTTTACATTTGCAGTATTGAATTCTTAATTGCTTGTCGGCCATATAACTTCCTGTATAATGAAATGCTTTCATAATAATCAATAAAGGAAATAGAGCGGGTCCATTTAAACGTTGTGGCAATGAGAGAAAGCCATCAGGCTGAAGCCTTGTTCTCTGTGCTGCAGTGTGTTACCATTTCGGTGGGTGTAGCATGTGGAGGATGAGAAGTGCGCTGGAATCCATTTTCAAAAATCTCCACGTGGGGACGTCTATCTTTCTTACACAAGTGATGACATGCAGGAGGGGAGGAAGGATGGATGTCTGTCTGCAGTGTTGGAACTGGTCCTAGCCCTTATTGGTGCCCCCTCGCCCACTCTCTTTAGTCTGCTCACATTGGATTGTGCTTACTCTCTTATAGTCAGGCCTATTTGTCTTCCGTATAAAACCCAACCTGCTCCAAAGATGTAATTCCATAAAAGCATGCAATCAATACAGAAACCGTACTCTCATCTATCATTTTTGATAAAACAAAAAAGGAGGGAAAGCAAATTGGCAAATTGTGTGTGCGTGCGTGCGTGTGTGTGTGTGTGTGCTGGTGTAAGTGTGATTGCATGTATGTGTGAGTATGTCTATGTTCAGGCAACAAATATTGCAAAGTAAGGTGGTCAGAAATGCTGGCTCAATCATGAGTGCTGGCCAAAGACAGGAGAGGAAAACAGGGTGCTGGTGCACACAGAGGTGCACAGGAGCGCTCTGTCCACTGGATGGCACTGTTATGAGTTTTTTCAAAGCAGCAGCAACAATCAATTCATGTGTGGTGTACTGTGTCAGAAACGAAAAAATATTAATTCCTTTGCTCCTGGAAACCTTAACATTTCCAGGAAAGATATAAATACAATAACCACACAGACACCCGCACCCCCACGCCGGCCTCATTAATCTCCTCTGTAACAGGACTCTATCCTCTGGCTCCAATATTACAGTAAATGGTGATGCTTATCTGCAAGCAGCCCTGCCCTTGAAATAGGTGCTGTTCCATTCCCAGCTAATTCCACACCCATTAAATGGTTGGCACATTTTTCACAGGTATATAAATGGCTTTAAGCTGCAGCTTACTCTCAGCACATTGAAATACAAACAGGGATGTTCTCTCCTTTTTATCTCACTCTGCCCTCTGTCTCCTTAATACTTCCAAACCCTTCTTTCCCCCCACCTTCCCATCCTTCTTTCCACCCCTCCCTTCTCCTTACAAGTGAAATGAGCGTGGATTGACTTCTAGCTTGCAGCAAGGTTGAGGTAATAGCTTATTAGCAGCCAATAAACATCAGTCATTTCCATTTAACTTAAAACTCCAATCTTGTTCATAATCACCGGGACATGGGCAGGGCTGGAAATCAATGGCACATTTTAACAAGGTGTCCCCTGTGTAGCGTTTGATCTGCCTGATCAAGGAAGTGAGGGGGAGCTTTTTTTCTCGTTCGAACATATGCACATGCATTAAAAAAAATCAACAATAGGGCAATATTTAACTTATCATTATTCTGTATTAATCTACTGTATCCGTTTGGTGCCCACAGGCTGAATCTGAGGGCCTGAAGGCGTCCTCGTCTCCGAAGAAAGGGGGCGTAGATCAGAGATTCACATCACACCCCTGCCCACTCAGACCTGACAGCAGGACACCTGCAGCCTCACTGATGAGGGGATGAAATACTCCTCCCCTCCCAACTCTCACATTCTCTCATCCATCCATTTATATTCCTCTCTCCCCATGTGCCCACAGCCACAGAGCAGCTGGCCAGTTATTTGTGACCTGCCAGTCTGCGGGTGTAACAAGGTTTCGACGCAATTAGGAATACATTTCCCAGGTACCAATGCAACAAATCACAGGCTTGAGTCCCTGCTACAAACGCACATAAACTTTGCCTTCCTAGTCACACAAATCTAATGGAACACGAATGGCAACATGAAATAACTAATCACTGTTGGAGAAGAAAAGGCAATTATTAATCGATTCCATTTGAGTTGGGCAGAGAGGGGTTCAAACAGTCCCATTCTTTAGAGGAAATATTTGCCGTGGCTGTGCAGCTTGGCTGGCGTAATCACCCCTATTATGTGTGTTGATTTGAAAGTAAGAAGCAAAGTGGTCAAATACATCACAGGCAGCCATTACTGTGTCAATTCGCAGACAGAAAAACAATCCATTTTATGCTATAAATTAGAAACACTCGCAGAGCAATGTGAACTTTTCTGAATGTGACGATTTTACAAGCTCAGCGTAGAAGTGAGGCTGGTGGGCAGAATGTGTTTTGGTTTAACAGGGAAATGGTACACTGTCATATCAGAATTACAACCTAGAGTTTTCCTGTCCAGGCTGCTCTTCAAACCGGGGTGAAGTAAAAAGAAAACAAGTCAAGACAGAGGGTGATTTACAATTATTAGATCTTGAATTTTTTTGTCGTTTCATTTTGGAAAGTTCGACAGCCTTGTCATTTTTATGATTCATGTAATGAGAGGAAACAGGGCCAGCTTATTTCAAGTTCCATGAATTTAAATTTGGCAAGCTCATTTTAAGCTTCACATAATCATTGTGACATTTTCTGTAGACATAAAAATACTTGTTGACCCTTCTTTAACAAGCTTGGTCTATTTACTTTGTCTTTTTTAGTTCTAAGACAGAGATTCCAAAACTTTTTGGCGTGAGATCCAAAACAAAATTTGGTGTCCTTCGAGGACCCAAACAAATACAAATGTGACACGCACAATACTACCTCATCCACCATTAATACAATATGGAATAGCCGCCTATTCCACATGAGGGACAAGAAAGCAAGTCGGGAACAAAGTGTCAGACTGTCAATCATGTCAGTACCAACATCAAGCAGCGAAAGCTGACAAGTAGCCTTAATATTTGCTAGCAAGCAGCAAACTGGAAGTTACCAACCAACATACACACAAGACAAGCAAATCAAATGCTACATTACACTGTAAAAAAATTATTGTGAAATTTACAATAGCTAATGGGTAGCAAGTAGTCAGTAAGGGTTAGGGTTAGTGGTTTCTTTATTGTAAAATGTATTTACAGTACTGGTTCATTTATTGTAATTCTTTTTATGGTGCCGATTGTTTTACTGTATATTTGTTTACAGTACTGTCCCTTACTGTAAAATGTATTCACAGTGCTTGGTTCTTTATTGTAATTTTTTTTTTTACCTTGCTGGTTTCTTTGCTGTTTAGTAGCATACACAGTTTGTAATTTATTTTACAAGAAAGGGTTCCCACAGAGGGTCTTGAACCAGGCCTTGAGTGTTTGCCCCACCCACCCCCCCCCCCCCCCCCCCCCCCCCCCCCCCC
>JAPZDX010000025.1:6735569-6746939 GCA_029783625.1 Naso annulatus
CCTTAAAAAAAAAAAAAAAAAAACAGGTGCGATTTTTGTGCAAATGTTTTTATGGTGCTTTTTATGTCCTCTGCTTTTTGGCAGTGAAAAAAAAAATGACTCAAGCAGGGCTACACCTGACACCTGTTTCTGTTTGTTTTTTTTCTGTGAAATGAACATAACCCTAGCAATACGTCGGCGCCTTCCTTCAGCAACAGCGCGTCCGTGCTGACATACTGAGTTAGCTGTTAACTTGAAGAGACCTCGCTAAACGTACCGTGTTGCTCTTCTTCATGTTTTAAACAAAAGATTGACCAATCACAACGAGGAGATCCACACGTGACGTAACGTTACGTACAAGCATCTCAATAATGTTACCGAAGCCAAGGGAAAAAACATAGAGAGACTGCAGCTGTTCAAGTAACAGAGATTAACGTTAACATTAACCCTAACTCTACCTTCGACAGGACATTAACTTAACGGTAAAGTTAATAAGCAGCAAATAGAGACGCAAAGAAGCTGCTCTCAGATAACGTTATCCATCAGCTATCCATTTTAAATTAGTAATATATATCCACACGTAACGTTAGACCATCATTACTTTCACTCCTGATACTGTTTCCCAGTTTTTGATGTTCTTGCAAAGTTTCGACAAGCCTCACAGTCTACATGATTCTTTCTTGGCAAATCAGGCATTAAATCAGGCCTAAAATCCTCTAGTGTGTGGTCAGCCTAACACAAGGGGCTGAAAGACATTAAAAAGCTCCTTCAATGTTAAGCAGAACTGCAGAGTGTGGTGATAATTATCTGTGGTTTCATCAGTACGAGCAATACTTTCACATAGTAATTTTTTCCATGTTAATACATTAATATTGTCAGTGCAGCGTCCGTGATCGATCATGCTGGCTATTTTACTTGATGTGGAATAGGCTTACCTGGAAGGGCCTGACTTTGGCAAACAGCTCCTCATACAGTTTCCTCCAGTGTTTCGTTTCTGAACTTGGAGAACTGTGTGAAAGTAATGAGGAACTACAATTTACAAACTGTTTGGCAAAAAAAAAAAAAAACACTTTAAATTGCCAAAACCCACACAGACAAGAACTGAAATCCTGCTCACCTCCTCTCCTGTGCTTCAGTTATTTGTTTTTGGAGTTCCTGTCGCTGCTCCTCCATCTCCCACTGCAGTGTAACCTTCTCCTGAGTCAGTACGTCTACCTGCTCCTGCAGAGCTCGTCTGCCTTGTCGTTGTTCCTCCAGCTCCTGTTGCACAGCCCGAGTCGTCTCCTCTGTAAGGTCTAATTGGGTCTGGAAACTCAGACTTTGTTGTTCAGCCTCACTCAGACGAGACTGAAGCTGTTTTTTGTCCTGTTCTGCAATGTTTAGCTGAGTTTCAAGAGTAAGCCTGGACTGGTCGCTGAGTTCCATTTGAGACCGCAGACTCTTGCTTTCCTCAGCTGCTCTCTCAAGCTCGGTCTGCAGCCTGAGCACCTCTGACCTGACCTGCTGTTGGTCTTCCCTTTCAACCTCTAAAGCTCCCCTGTCCTCCTCAATTGCTATCTGGATTTTGACTCTCTCCTCTCTTTCTTGTTGGAGCTGTTTCATTATTTCTTCCTTTTGCTGACTGACCTCCTTTAGCAGTACCTGGACTCTTTCCTTCTCATATTGGAGCTGAGTTACACTCTGACCTTTCTGTACCTCTAGTTGCACCAGTGCTTCCTCTCCCTCCTTTGTCTGTAGTTGTAGCTCCTGCTGTAGCTGACTGATTAGGACAGCGTGGCTCGCCTCCATGGCTTTCATCTCCTCATCTTTTTGTGCAAGGCAAGTCTGCACCTCCAGCAACATTCTATCAAGTAAAGGAGAATGAGAATAAAAAGGTGGGAAAATGACAGTTATTTCATCAAAGAATGAGAGTGAATTTGAAGCATACCTTGAATTCTCCTCCCTGGCTTTTGCTTCTGCTAACTGTCTCTCTTGGTGCTCCTCTAAGCTGCCTTTTACTCTGTTGATCTCCTCGTCTTTCTGTTGAACCACTTTGTCCATCTCCTCCTTCATCCGCTGGGTCACACCTTCCAACTCCGCTTCCAGTGTTTTCTGTCTTCCACCTGCTCCCTTCAGAGCCTCTTCGGCGCTGGAAAGTAAAACAAGCTGTCTGTGAACTTTACACACTGACAGAATTTCAAGCCTAACACCAACATGAATCATACTGACATTCCGTCAATACTTCAAAATGAGCGCTCTCCTGTCCATCTCTGTAACAATGTCTGTCATCTTGCTCAGTGAGATTGTTTGTGCCTCTTGGAGTTCTCTCATGGCTTTGTAATGCTCCTCTTTCAACGCTGTCATATCAATACTCTTACTACACATCACAAGCACAAAGTTTTCATGTGTTAAAAAAGTTGGCTGACTTAAATGCCCTGAAACACACAATTCAGTGAGACATATAACTGATTCAAACCTCATTATAAGATTACTATTTTACATCTTTTAATTTTGGTGTGGTACTGTACCATTTTCCAACTATACTTTCCATCCATATATTTCTGAAATATTGGTAATGTACATCACAATATACAACTAATGGTTAAATGCACAAAAGAATAATTCATTTTTATGCAGAGTAGAAATCATAGTGTTTTAATCAAAAAGTTGCTGAAAGAAAAATAATTTAAACCATTTTGGAGATCAATTACACATTTACATCATTTTACAACAAAAAATGTTTGTTATGCTTCATCTGCATGCTGGTAAGCTGAATATCTTTGTGTTCTCAACTGCTGTTGGATCAAGACATTTGATGGTTCTGAGAAACTGTGAAGGCCTTTTTTTTTTTTTTTTTAATAATAATTTACAGCACATCGTGTACTAAACTTTAACAGAATATTCCAGACATTACCTGACAGATTTTATGATGATGGAAATATTTTTGAAGTCAGGAGGAAATAAAAAAATGCATTTTTAACCTTTTTTGGATCATATTCCTGGTCATAGTGTACATCTATTTAACAATGTATGCCAAAGATAATTATAAAAATTAAATTTCTGTGCATTCTTATATCAAAGTCTATAATTTTTCATCCATGTTAAACACAATCTGCCAAATGATTACGCAGAGGAGAACCAATCAGTTTTCAGCCAGTCATATCACGACATCTACCTGTCACTCATAAATCGAATATCAGGCGGCTCAAATTCATGAGGGCGGGACAGATAAATTCAGATGACAACAGAAAGAGACAGACAGACTTGGAGTAACATTGTAACATCAAGTCCTTATAGATAAGTCTTGCCACTTGGCAGCCATCTTGGTTATGCCCTCGGGCAGCTACTTCAGGCAAAAAGACCAGAGTTCTATCTAAATGAATGAGGAGATAGCCAAAACTATACTTTTAGTGGTCACTGTAACATAAAAACAACATGACTAGAATAGGCAGTCAATGCTGATAAAAACCACTTACAAAGTTTGGTGACTTTGCCCCAAAGTAAGTTTTAAAACAAGATCTTTCGGCAGGTTAGACTTCGACTGTGCATGGGTTAAGCTGCAGTACAACAACGTGATTGGTTTATAGCTTTCCCGTGTCGGCTGTAAACAAAACACACGATTGGCTGTTGAAGTGGAAGAGCCTAGATATGCGGCGTCTTTGTCGTCACGGCCTTTTATATTCAAAATGATCTAGGTAATGTGTCTCTTTTATAAAATGTCTGGAGTAACATTTGCAGTTATGTCACCAATACAGTAAGTAGGAAGTTAGCTAGCTAGTTAGCTTTGCTAGCAACAGGATGGTGAAGCGGTGTGTGTTTGGGTGTTTGCAAGTCAAATTCCTCCCGAAGTTACATCTGCCTTTACATCTTGTTTGAAGCTCTTTCACATGTAAATATGTCGCAGTTAGATACTATGGAAATACAGCTTCTAAGGTGTCCTTAAAAGGACTGCGCTATCCAGCTCAAATTTGGCACAAGGTATTTGTTGATTAACTCCCTAGCCCTCACCCAACATACACACACTAATTTCCCTGCCACCACTCTCCACCATTTAATAAAAGCAAGAGAACACAAACCAAAACTCTCTGCCGCAGATTCCCACAGATCCCAAAGATCAGGTAGTTCGGTGAAAAAAAAATAGATTGTGACCCACTGCTAGTGTCAAACCAGTAATTGGTTGACAACCTGTCAATTACTTTGTGCTCCCTGTTTGCAGGTTCATGCTTCCACCTGTCTGTGACTCTAAATAGCAACACACAGACAGCTGCAACAAATCCACCCCCAAAAAAAGGTGTTGTTTTGAGTGAGCAGGACGTCTTGACTTTCAAACGTCACCCTTCTACTGTTTCTGTCAGCAGCTTCTTGTCAGCGTGTCAGGTTTTGGGCGCTCACCTTTCCAGCAGAGCCCTGGTTTCACTCAGCTGCCTCTCCATGGCGTTGTTTTCCTCCTGCAACCTCTGAAGGCCTTCCTGACTCTTCCCTGCCATCTCCTGTCTCTCCTGCTCCTTATCCTCCATGAGAGCGAGCTCTCCCAGCACCTCCTCCATCTCCTCCTTTAGCTTTCTCAACTGCTCTTCAGATTCCTCTCTCTCCTGCTCCACCAGCACAGACAGGGAGTCCACAAGTGCCTGCAGAGAAGAAAAAGGAGTTAGAAATTGTTTGATGTATCTCTGCACCCAATCTACAAAGAGTGCGCCATGTGGGATAAAAGCGTCTGTGTAACCTTTTCCTTCGTCAGTTCCACAGTAAGAGCAGCATGCTCTTGCTCGAGCTGAATCTGTCTCTTCTGTTCATCTTTTTTAACCTCCTTTAACAAGGCGAGCTCCGTTTTCAACTCCTCCACTCTCCTCAGCCCCTCCTCCTGAGTCTTGCCTAAAACATACACAACACACGTGTATCACATAACTGCCATCTTAATTTTGCAATTTTAATTAACATCAACAACAGGACCACAGTGAACGTACTTCTCTCCTCCTCAGCGAACAGATATCTCTGTTCAAGATGTGCCACTCTCTCATCCAGTTCCTTCTCCGTCCTTCTGAGCACCTTCCGCAGTCGGGCAAGCTCAGCCTCCTGCTGTCGAACTACTGCCTGAGAGTTTTCAACTTCTTGGTTGGCTGACTTCATTTGCATCTCCATGTCACTTGCTGACTTTTGTGAAGATTTGAGCTCCAGCTCTTGGTCCTCCAACCTCTTCTCCAGCTCCACCAAAGCATCCTTTGACAACTGCAACTCTTTCTGGAAACTCTGGGCCTCTTCCTCTTTTTGTTTCAGCATGTCCTGTGTGCTCTCTAGCTCAGTAGTGCGCTGCTCTAGCTCGGACTCTAGTTGCCTGTAGAAAAGTGACGAATGAGTGTCTGGTAATACGACTGAGATACAACTTTCTTGAAGGCACCATAATGCATTGTCTTACCTTACTTTCTCCACTTGGGAACCGGTAACAGTGCTCTCCTGTTTCTTCTCTTCGAGTTCCAAACGGAGATCCTACAAACACACGGCGAGATGAAGCATGTCTTTCACAGCTAAATGGTGCAAAGAAGACGTCCACTTTTGTATGATTTGCTTTTTTTCCGTGGGGTTTTCATACCTGGATCTGTTCGTTCGCTGCGTCCAGGTATCCCTGCATGACTCTGACCTCTTCCCTCAGCTCCCGTATCACAGCTGTAAAATCACACAAAATTATGGGTTGTAGCATAAGGAAGCAAAACACACAAACACAAGTTGGAATACCATTAACTGGAACTTGTGACGTTTTTTAATACATCAAGGGCAGAATTACACTTTCTCTCAGTTATGGGTTCAAAAAAAAAAACACCATTAAATGAGTGTGAATAAAGAAACAGCCCATACAGAACCTTACCTTGCAATCTCACATTCTCATTCTCCAACTCTTCATTCAGACTTTTGGTCACTTTATGAAGGTCCTCTGCAAAAGGTAAAAATCACAGCACAACCATAGTTACCTCATTGTTGTTATTTATCCCATTTGACCCTCAATGAATGTGTGTATGTTCGATCTGTTTAAACAATTCAAATCTTACCCAAGTCCTTATTTCGGTCCTTCAGAGTAGTGACAGTAGCCTTGGCAGCATGGAGATCAGTTTCTAGCACCTTCACTTGGCCTTCAGTGTTTATGTGCAGGACACTTAACTCCTGTACACACACACACACACACACACACACACACACACAGAGTAGGTAAGCATCAGCATCTACTGTGGCTGAAAATGTGCTCGTAAACTCTGATTCAATTGGATTTTACGGAATAACAAAGGAAGTCTGTGTATGGAAGCGATACCTTTTTTTTAGCATCCAAAGTGTTCCTAGCCTCCATCAACTCCATTGTGAGAGAATTGATTCTTTTCTTTGTTGTGTCAGCAGAAACCTGATAAAACAAGTATTTAGTCACACTTTTCAATGTTTTTAGGACTTTAGGTTCATCACATTCAAGAGTAAACCCACACAGGATTACTATATACAGGAAAGCCTAAAAGAGAAAACAGTAACACACCTTGTTTTTTAGAAACTCATTGACTTTCTTGAGCTCAGTCTGCTGTCTCTCAAGGGTGGTAACGTTGGCAGCCAGACCTGTCTTCTCTCTGACTGCAGCCAGCAGCTTGGCCTCCACCTTCTTCAGTTCCTCTTCTAGAGTCTGCAAACGACGGTCCTGCTCCCCTCGCTCCTGAACCAAGGACCTTATCTGGAAAGAAAAAAACTTAAGTTTATGACTTTGACTTCAGCAGTAGTGGAAGTAATAAGAACATGAACACCTGTTGATTTACCAGCTGGCTAGTTATAAATAAAGGACACAAGGCGTTGACTACAGACAACCAACATTACATGTTTTAGTGGTGAACTTATGGCACTAATGTAAACTTGATAAAGTGCACCTCTTTCTCCAACAGTTTCTGCTGCTTTCTCTCCACAGTCATGCCATTCTTCTCCTTCTTGACACTTGAACCTTCAATCTAAATTATTAGAAGATATATCAGGGGAAAATTATGCCTGGAGCAGTGAAGAAGTAGCAGATCAAAGAGCGAGGAGTGGCTGATATGTGAGTCATGTTGTTACATGATCAAGCTGAAGAAAACTTACAAGACCATCAACAGACATGGTCCTACGGACAGGTGACACTAGGACACTTTTGGAGGGCGATGGTGGTGGCAGAGCGGCTGGGGACAGAAAATAAGTGGCATTAAACGTCGTGTTTAACATAACTGTATACTATTTTTTTAAGTTTTCTTTTCTTGTTGCGTGATGCTTCTCACAGTTAAGTTACCCACCTGCCTTAACATGTCTGAAACGATCAGATTTGTCGAAGGAGGCGGCTCCCTTCGGGTCTGCAGGTTTAATCTCATAAGACCCCGGTGGAGGCGCACAACCTTCGGCCAAACAGCACAATGTTATCCACGTTACTGACAGGTCTTGTTTGTTAGTTTACATTTTAAAATAAGTTAACCTACGTTAACGCGCCTCAAGTTATCCAAACTGAATACCGCACTACGTAACAAATGAATATTCACTGAAGGAATAACGTTAACGTTACTAAATGTTAACTAGCTAACATGTCAGATAACAAAAGCTAACGTTAACGATACTTTACCATCGAATTACGATTGTAGCTGCACTAGCTGCTGGCTTTTCTATTTTACTTACCTAAGTTCTCGTTGAACCTTTTCAAAGGGGCTCTTGAAAAAGACATTTTTAATCCGCTGTTCGTAACCAGCTTTGAATTTCCAGCCGTATTGACAAGGCTGCAGTGCAGCTCTCGGACGGTGACTGTCGAGCAACAAACGCTTCAGCGCTGAAATTTCAAAATAACGTCACGTCACGTTTACGTACGCGTAGCCAATAGGCTTACAGTATTCGGCGTCATCCCGCCCCCAGTATTTCCGCTCAACCCCTCTTTTAAACAAGCCAATGCTTATCTAAATGGGTGTAAATCGTGTGGTAGCATTGTATAAAATATTCAAAATATTTTTGCCATACTCTTTATTTATTATACGCAACCGCATCTTTATCATGGTTCCATCACAGGCTATGTCAAGTTTTATATAGGCCTGTGTGTATTAAAACTTATTGAAAATGTATGTTCTGTGTTGGAACGAAAATGAAGCATTGACAGTATAAAACAGATAAAAAGCTAAAGATTGTGAGCTGTTTGTTCATATAGTTTGCTCCCTTTATTAAGTATGGACAGTATGCTCACCGGGCACAGCCGAGACATGCTAGGTATTCTCTTAACAAACATTTTAGAAATGGTGTCTTTTTTTTTTTTTTTTAAATAAGCCACCAACCAAACACTATGAAATGTTCTTCTTAATCAGGAAAAAACAAAATCACTGAATTTTAGTCATGTTTAATTGTGCTTGGTTTAAAAAGAAAAAAGAAAGAAAGAAATTATCACCAACGTAATAATCTTATGTTTCTTTAAAACTGCCTGTATACTGCCAGGTGTATATTGAAACAAATTTGATGGGTATATAACCTAAAAATAGCCAACCTAATCCTTTGTGTTTATCTATTATTATTTATTTATTTATGGGCCTAACAACTTCCAAATCTTAACAGATACATTAGTAGATGTAGATGTAGAGATATAAAATGATCAAAACTTGAGTATGCAATCAATGACAAAGTTAAGATGTTGTTATATTCTAAAAGAGCAACACAACTTACACACAGGACACTACAAACTGATATCAACAGAGCTTTTTTTTTTTTTTTTTTCAGTTAAACTTTTTTATTTCATGGAAATACAACATAACTTCAAATCCTTTGCAGGACCATTGTTGTACATTTTATATTCTTTTCTCCATTTTTTTGTACTTCAAAACATGGTCACTTGTACAACAATATCATAAACAAAGCCTCATGTCACAAATGGAGCCATTGATGACAATAAATTACACTTGCCATGCTAAGGTTTTGAGATGATACATTGGTACCTTTTACTTTTATTAGATTAACCTTTAACTGAACAGTACATCAGAGTTGAATAAATATGATAAAAAGACACTGGAGTTACAAAAGAAACTTTGTTCATTCAAAACGGAGCAGAAAAAGATCACAGGGCTGTTGTTGGTTGGGGTTATTTCTTCATTTGTTTTCCTTCATATGAAAAAAATAGGGACAAATTTTGCATATTTTAATAACACTGCTAAATCTAAAGCAAAAGTCCAACAATAGTAAATACTGACTATATTTAGGAAACTGCCCTTTAATTTTAACCGACATATTAGTTATGTGTTGTTGTTTTTTTTTCCTTTATGTGCAGAGTATTTCATAGGTCTGAGGGACCAACATCATCCATTCACACTCAAAACAGGTTAATCTAGTACAGCACTGTCTTTATACAACCTAGAGGTATTTTCTAACCTTGTTTCTTTTGTTGTTTTTTACTCTTGAAAAAGCAAACACATTTACCCAGATGAACATGTGTTTCATCCAAACTGTAAATAATATCATTGTAACCATGTACAGAATATAAAAATCTTTCCAACAGACAGAAGAGAGAAAGAAAAAAAAACAGTTGATGAGGTTTCCAGCCAGTAGTAGAGAGGCAAGTACACCGAGGATGTGTAAATTAAAATATTAAGAATTAAAAACAAGTACAATTACAACACTCAACACCTCACTTAGTTCAACAGTGAAATTTACAGTGGAACTGGTACTGAATAAAAACGCGTCAAGAGGAAGCAAAAAAGTAGGAAGGGGGTGAGATGTATAAAAGCAAATCCAAACGGTGATGTAGCGTCATTCCTTTGAAAGCAAGCAGGGAAAGAAAAAGTAAGAAAGTATGCGAAAGCATCATGATAGACACTATGTATCATGAACATGGGCAGACCAGATTATTATACAGATGAGTGGACAGCTTGAAATGCATTACAATAAACAGGTCTGGGCTGTAATAGAGGACACGCATAATGTTAGCACTGGCGTTCAGATGCCTGTGCCAGTACTGTTAGTGTCTGTCGTAGCACTTAGGAGCACCATGTTTCACTTAAAATATCAATTATTTGTTGCCTTATTTAGTATTTAATTTAAACCTCGTCTCACTGACTGTTGTCTCAGCTCTTGATTGCAATTTTTGAAAGGCATTCACGAGTCTCGAAGGCTGTGACTTCAAACCAGCGACTTTGGACTGGGGGCAAAGATACTCTTCATTTTGTGTAAGTGGTCCGACCCATAGATGTGCAGCAGAAGGAAAAAAAGAAGGCATGCAGAGTGTAAGTGAGAGCCACGCAGGGAGTAAAATAATAATAATAAAAAAAGAAGGTGTAAATATACACTTCCACCTCTGGCCTGGTCCACATCTCGGGGTTAATGCTTCAAGAATTCAAAGGCGGAAACATTTTAAATAGAGAAACAGTTTGATCTTTGGATTCCTGAAGCCAGCGTAGAGCCACTGTATTGATCTAACCCTCTACAAGACCAGGAAGAGGCAGAAATTAGTATCACAGCTATGTGTGTTCATATGTGTGTGTGTGTGTGTGTGTGTGTGTGAGAGTTTGTATGTGTGCAAGTGTGTGTGTGTAAACTATGTGCAAAGGGTCTATTTCAACAGGTGGTAGCCAGGGACTGGTGTATAGGAGGCTGGAAACAGCGAACGTGCTCCACAGTAGAACTGTCCGTCTCCACCGCCTTCATGTACTTGTTGAGGATGGCAAAGATCTCGTTGTTGAGGATCTGGTACTTCCTAATGCGGTCCGCCATCTTCTTCAAGGGCTTTTAAGGGAAACAGAATTGTGGAGGAATAAGCTCGATTATATTAAGTAAAGTGTTTACATGTGAGTAGAACTAGTCGACAATGCACACCCACCACATTTTTGATGATCTCATCCTTGCCGTCCTGTCTTTGGACTTTGAGCAGGTGGTAGCAGAAGTCAAAGAGGTCAAAGCGACGCTGCTGTCCCAACAGCACAATGATGGCACAGCCGGCCCAGTTCAGCCCGTCCCCAAAGCACTGCCTGGAAGGCAGAGCACGTATAACACATGTGGTGTTTCAAATAAGTGAAGCTCCAGCTGAGCAAACAAATCCGAGAAACTCAAAGCTTCATTTTGTTCCAAGTGTACCCAATAGTGTATGTATCAGCTGCTATAAAAGCTGTCCCTGTCAAGATGTTAACAAGTCACGAGTCACGTATATACGTAACAACTTTTTTTTTTAGTTTATTTGTTGATGTTCTGCTCCCCCCATGCAGTAGAGTCATGTCATGCACAGTGTTGGACAGTAATGCGTTACTGTGATGATATTACTTTTTCCAGTAGCGAGTAGTGTAACGAATAACTTACAGACTTTTGGTAATAATAGTACAGTTACTCCAAAATAAAGTAACTAACTAGTTACTTCTTACCATCATCCATCCTCCATGACAGTATTAATATGATTATAATATCATCACAGGGCCT
>JAPZDX010000025.1:6774484-6786178 GCA_029783625.1 Naso annulatus
TATTTTTATAGAGATAACATCAACCTGCCTAGGGACAACAGATGGAATTAGCATATGGCTATAATCTGGCATATTTACACGTAAATGTTAATTAATGTGCACTGTCCCTAACTTATATAAATAAATAAATAAATAAATAAGTTTTAGTAACACTTTACTTAAAACATGCATTTTTGATGAATTATAACACATTATGAATAATTTTAACATATTATAACATATTATGAACACACTTAATGCATTATAGATAGTAATGCTTAGGTTTGGGCCATACTTAGAACTATGATTATACAGCACTATAGGCGTATTATAACGCATTATAAGTATGTTCATAATGCATTACAGATGCATGGTTGAAGTTAAGTGTTACCTAATGTGTTTATCCATTAGCACTACTTCTAAGCTACATGCAATCTTGGATTTCTTTGGATTTTCTAACTAACATTTTTCACCTAAAAGCTGCCTGTTTTTTGTTGCAACATTCACACGTTTTGCATAACCTGCAGAATTGCCCCATCTAGCTGCACATCACCACAATTTAGTATTTTAACTTTTTAGTTTCCTCACTTTTCACTGATGCTGTGTGTCCTGTTATTATTCCCCAACATCACTGCAAGAACAGCTAAATTTCACATCATCCACGCTATTCCAGTACATTTCTACTCAATCTAAACAAACCATATTCTGGTGGAAACTGATTAATGGAAGCTGTAATTACAAATATTTATTTTTACCATCTGTCAGACACAAGAAACGCACAGAACACAGAATTTTGCAAAGTTATTGTGTTGCGGCTTCTTTAAACTCCTGGCAATGGTTCTAACAGAATTAAGTGAAGATTATTGTAAATCCACAATTTGGCACTACACCATGAGAATTGTTAACAATGGATACAGGCTTTACCACATGTACACACATGCATGTGTACAGATTAATTAATTAAATCAACTTAAGTGAAAAGGCTCAGTGCTTTTTGCATGCAATAATTTTGTTCCTTAAAATTGCTTCTGTTTTATGTTTTCCCGACCCTTTTTGCTTTCTACATTTGAGATTAAACCTCTCTCGTGATCTACGGACGACAGTAGCAAATAACTGCGGTCCTCTTAAGTTTGCTGTTAGGTCACTGTAGCACAGACAAAAAATAAAAAATAAATAAATAAATCAACATGCAACCAGAGGAACACAGCTCTTTTTGGTTTGCAGTCAAACAGCCAGCAAACCTCTGGCAGCTATACATTAAACCTCAAAAGTATACGAAAAAAAAAAAAGGACTATAAAGGTAGCGAGGCAGACACACAAACCAAATGAGTGACCAACACAGACACATAAACGCACCGAATGACCAGACGTCAGACTTGCTGCTGAACTTGCAGTATCTGATGACCTCTGGGGCCGACCACTTGACGGGGAACTTGGAGCACTGGGAGCTCGTGTACTGATCATCAAGCACAAATCTATAATGCACAGGACACACACATAATTATACAGAACTCGAAGGAAAATGTAAAAACATTATAAATACTCTGAATGTTTAAAACAATATGGTGGACAACGTGATGATTCAGAAAAAAAAAAAAACAAAACCTGGTCATGCCGAAGTCAGACACCTTCACCACATTGTTCTCTGAAACGAGACAGTTCCTGGCAGCCTGCAGGAAAAGAGGAAGGATTAGCTGTTATAACAGAGTAGAAATAAAATAGAAAATCATGCAATGTTCCCATCTGCTGGTCTTACCAGATCTCTGTGGATGAAGTTAGAGCTCTCCAGGTAGGCCATTCCCTCACTGACATCCAGACACATCCCCAACATTACGTCCTGAGACAGACTGCCCTTCCTAGCTCGCAGGTAGTCAGACAGACAGCCGTTCTCCATGAACTCAAACAGCAGGCACATGGGAGAACCCTGTGTGCACACACCGTAGAGCTGAACTAGCTTACAATGAGACAATCTCCTGTTAAAACACACACACAGACACACACGTTATCTGAGCTGTTCCTGTTGTTTCGTTCTGCCTGAACACTGCGATGCAACGTTACGAACTGCACGTACATCATGATTCTTGCCTCCTCTTTAAAATCCTCGTCTGACATGCACTCTTCTCGTATCATCTTCACTGCCACCCTCATCTCCCTGAATTTTCCTTCCAGCACGAGCCCAAACTGGCCGCTGCCTAATTCCTGACCCAAGGTGAGCTCCTCGGGGTCGACTTCCCACTGATCTGTGAAGCAGCAAATATGTGGCGACAGATGAAATAACCACAGAGGCAGCTCATATCAGAGAACAGAGCAAACGTGTTATCACAGTAACTTTGTACAGACTGAGCTTCAGCCATGAGATCACAAATTAGTTGTTTATTATGATCAAGGTTATTACACTGGGATACACCCGAAGCATTTCTCTTTCAGAGCCACTAGAGGTCAGCAAAAACAAGGATGTGACTGTTGAGAGCTCCAGTTCAACCAGCGGACTCATTTATACAACAGTGCACCCTCTCACCTGTCGTGGGATCGGAAATGTCCAGGGAGCAGCTTCTGTCTTGAGAGACAGGGCGTCTCAAACGCGTTATCAGGCCTGCCGCACAGATAACACACAGACATATCAACATTTATGTATTAATAGAGTATCTCCGCATCCTGTTTGTTACAGTTTTTATGAAACACAAACAGTTTTATTTGTTTAACCCGAAGCCTCTTATCAGTCATATCACTTTTTATGGGGAAAGCTAGCACACTTACCGGCAGCATTATGTTGGTGGTACTGGATGAGCTCAGGAATGGTGCTGAACAAGTACTTCTCTGCCAGGTAAAATGCGGCCTCTCCTGTTTCCGTCTGTCGGATTTGGTAATGCTTCACTCGCGGATTCTTCTCCCCATTTGAGCTGCAGAGAAAAAGAGATGCTTTTCAAGTCATTGTACACCGAGAGTGTTGAACTTTTACTACTTATCTGTCAGCATCTAAAGACATAAAAAGTGTTGAAGTCAAGCGTTGTCGCCTGTTGGATGTACAGCATTATATGCAGAGGGATGAACAAAATCTGTATAGAAGCATTCTACAGCAGTGGTTCTCAATCTTTTTGGAGTATTGTACCCCCTGCATTTTCTTTTTTTTTTTAAATCCTAAGGACCGTTGACTCCCCCACCTCCCACTCCCCACTCCGGCCAAAAATTCATAGCTTTTTTTTTGCGCTCACTCTTGTGTTTTGTTTTGTTTTGTTTTGTTCTCCCAGGACGGAGTCTGTTTGACTGGTGTCTGAAACAGACGGTCGTTTTAGCCATTTCTCCATGTTGTTAACGCCACATTGCAGTTCTTCTTCGTAGTCTTCGTCTTCTTCTTTGAAAAATGGTCGTTGTCATCTTTTTCTTAGTGTTTGTGTGTTTGTTCATAGCTTAATTTCAAGTGCTGTTTGCTGAATTTTTGCAAGTCAATGAGTTTTCAAAAACACTTCCCGCAAACTTTTTACAATAAAAGCCTTATTAAGAAATAACGGTGTCCGTCCACTGAAATGCGAGAGAGCTCTCTTAATTAGAAAAGAATACAGGAAGTGTTGATTTTGCGTTATCAGCATAATGCTCTAAAAGGAAGATGAGAGCAGATCAAAATGAGGATTTGCGCTAAAATATGACCGAGAAGGGTTGTTACCTTTAGTAGTTGAGGTAAATAAAGTTCCCAAGCTCTCTTTGAGGAATAATGCATGTCTGTAAGGGTCATAGGATCCTTTTAAAATACATACTTTACTATTTTACGGACCCCCTGCAAAGGCACCACCGACCACTAGGGGTCCATGGACCCCTAGTTGAGAACCGCTGCTCTACATCCAAAGTTATTCATTTTAGCATCTTTGTGGCCATCCTCTCTCGTAGAGTAAGCCCCCATTTCCCCAAAGTCCTAATTTCCAGATCTGTTACACCTAACTATGCCAGAAGGAAGTAAAAATTACCCCGGTGCTTTGGTGAAGACTGACACTGTGTAGACTCCTGCCTGTCTTGAGTCACGGACCATGAATGCACCTTCTTTTCCCTGAAAACAAATCATACAATTATCCAAATTAAATAACACAAATGGCAGACAGGTTTGTTTAATCTGAATCCAACAGCCGCACTGGAAGAAGAGAGAAATAACTGTAAGAAGTACATAACGGATAGCTGTCAGACCTCCCGCCTGCAAAACTTGAAGCAAAGCAGGAAATTAAACATTGGAGGAAATTCTGTGGTTGTGAGACATTTCCATGTGTTATGTCATGTCAGACTCTCACTGCACAGGTGCATTTGCATTATTTTGCAAATGTGAGATTGCCGCGGCTGGAACAGCCACAGCAAAGGCGTACTGCGTCATACGGCGGCAACATCCTGCTAATAATCATCAGAATTAGTATGTGGAGCATTTTTTTTTTTTTTTTTGGTCATAACACAGCAGGATGCACAAAAAAATTAAAACTGAAAAAACACTGGATCCTACAAGACTGATATTGTTTTTACCTCTTTCATTAACAAATCCTCTGCTTCTCCTCTGGTTATGTATTTGTTGTACCATCTGAAAGAAGAAAAAAAATACCACAAATGAATTAATTTCAAAGAGGACAGAAAGGATTTGCAGACACCTACATGTCAACAATTAGATGAACAGAGAAGAGAAATGAAACAAACTCACTCAAATCTCTCAAAGTTGTTGCCATGTTTAACAGCTACAGAAGTGCTGGGTACAAAGCCAGTGTCCCTGATTAGGGGTTGGAAAAATATGAATTAATCATAGACCAATAATCATCCTTAATGTAAAACAGTGCTGTTACTTTCAATAAAAGACTGGGATGAAAACTTGATTTTCCTCACCCGGTATCATTCTGTATGACCCACCAGTCAGAGTGGGAGCTGTTAATCAGTTTATACTCCTTGTCTTTCTGAAGAGACAAGTCGTCGACTCCGAGCGGTGTGTAGTCTTGCAGAGCAACGACCATCCTCTGTTCTGTAAACTGTGGTCTAATCTGGCAGAGACAAAAAATCTAAATGTTTTTAGGAAAATTATTGAGATACATCAATTTCTAAGTGACAACCTCTTCTGTTTTTGCAACATGTTTTGCGAGGACAGGGTTTACTGTGTAATACTTTACAGCAATGCATCTAGTCACAAGTAGCTAATAGTGGGCTGTTTTGTTAGTTGAAAAACTACATGAAAAACAAGCAGCAGACAAAATATAAAACTAATGCAAACACGCCGCAGAAAAGGACTTCATCACTGGTGCTATTAGTGCTAATAGGGTAATATTAGATAAGAAGCATTTGATGTTTTACAACACGTATCAATCTCTCAGCCACAGAGGAGGCCAAGCAATGACGACATATGAACAACAAGGTGACAAACTGAGCTGCGCAAGACACAAAACCACCCGTGCCCGAACTGAAGTTTAGAAAAAGAAAGCTAGATTATTAAAAATTCAAAGGCCGAAGTCTTGAAAATGTATTGTAAACTTGAAAAAAGTTGTAAAATTAATAACATCTAGCCAAAGAAGCTGCAGAACACAAATGAAAAAGGTCACGTATGTCTAACCCCTGTAAACTGAACTGAAAACATAACCAATTATATTTCTTTAGCACAATTGTTATGCTTTAGAAGTGTTACCTCTGGATTTGGGAGTTGAGGAAGCGGCTTTTTAGAAGCTGTGGACAGATTACAAAAATTATTACGGAACAACAGAATTATTACAGAATTTTAAACTTCACCATCTCGTAGGATGCGAAGCCATGCAAAACTAAATGCAGATTGCAATTAAGATTTCTCCTGATTAACTGTGAGAAATATATATCAATTCTATATTTTCATTTGACGATGGAAATATATATATGTAATAAAGAAAAGGAGTGATACAAACCATTATTCACTGGGTCATACACAAGACAACCTTGGGCCAGTTTCTCTGTTTGTTGGCAACATCTCCATTTTCCATCCATCCAGAAGTTCGGGTGGTATTTTGCTACCAGATTGTTGTGCTTTGTCTCTATATCACACAAAACAAAGGAAATAAAGTTTGAGATCAAGGGTTCACAGTTATGTTTGGCACTGTGATCGTAGTCTAAAGCACAATATTACAAAGTCTCTTACCTTCTTTTAGAGCTCTGACCCATCTCTGACGACAATCGTTGTCTGGGGCAAAAATGTAAAGGTAATGGTTGCAATGAAAAACCTGTAGACATTTGCATTTGAGAAAATATTACTTTTACTCTTAGAGTACGTCATATTTATACAACATGCTTAGCCACAGATTATACTTACTGTATTTAGCTTTTTTTTTTTTTATTATTATTTTATATATTTTTTAAAGGTGTTCTTTGAGAAATTGTGAAGCTTACCTGAAAAGGGTACTTAAAGCTACATGGTATGGGAACATCAGTACACACAATCTCCACACACTTGATTGTGTACAGCTCAATGCAACCTTTCACCATGGGCTTTTTCTGAAAATACATGAGCTTTACTTTTAATGAATCTTTTCTTAGATGATATAATTTACAGTGTGTTATAAGGAAGCTATCACAAGATTGTATATTTCAATTTTAAATTTAAAGCCTGTGTATTCATCGATCAAGCGCATACTTACCCCGTGACGGCGTTCAGAATACTTTAGGTCCTGGGTGTCCAATACAAAAAACCTCTCCTTGTAGTTGCACGGCGATGTTCTTTTCTTCTGTTGAGACTTTTTAATCATTGTTCCCTTTAAAATCACCCTTGGGAACATGGTAACAGTTATGAACAACGCTATGCCAAACACCCGTAGCTTTTAGCTTACAGAAAGAGACTGAGCACCGCGCAGTGACAGAAAAAAAATGAGAGGATGATGAGTTGATAGAAGTCACAGAGCTTCCGGCATAGAGTTGCTGCATTCGGTAGACCACATCCTTACGGCAAGAAATAAGATGCGCTCACAAACACACACTATGCATTCACACACTCTCTCTCTCTTTCCTACAAAAAACACACAGCACATGTATTCACATGTACTTTCAGTGACTATGTTGCAATACACTGGTGTGTAGAGTGGGAGGGTAAATCTCTAATCTCTGAACTTCTGAACACTTCCCCCCAAAAAATGTACGCTGAGGGTAAAAATGTACACTGGTAATTTTCAGTAAAGATAGATAGATTGTAAAAGATGAGAATCAAAGAGCATAAACCAAATTTCACTGTCAAACAACATGTAACAGTTAAAATGACCTCAAAACAAGATTACTAAATTACCATGCATTAAATCAGGTTTCAAACAGGCTATTCCAAGGTAATCTCCAAAACTGTTAAAGCTATGGTTGCCCTGAATAGTTGGATACTTTAAAGCTTTGTTCATAACATCGAGACTCGATTTCAAAATCAAAATTTGAATGCATGCCTCGTGTTTCGCCCAGAATTGCAGAGTGCTGTGAGGTTGGACCAGGAAAGACACTTAGAGCTGCTGAGAGCTGAGTATCTCTGGAGAGAGCCACGGGAAAAACTGAGCTTTTTGAGGAATTATCGGCCAGAGTCACACCAGATTCTGCTCTGATCCAGAGATCTATTCTGATTTCATCATGTCTGATCGCTGTATTCTCTCTCGACATTTTGTGGGAGGGGAAATGTACTGTACCGAACGTACAGAGAACTAAACTCTAAAAGAATAACCCCTAAAGAAATAACCCTCTGCTTTTATATAGTATTTTAAAATAGAGACAGACAAATAGAGCAATAAAGACAGACTCTACCTGTGCTGTAGTGTTTGGACTGGTAGAAAACGTCGAGTATCACTTCAAGCAACTACAGATGTGGTTTACCATGAAGAGAAAGCGGTGAGTCAAATTTTAGAAAGTTAAATATGGGAAGTTAAAAACTGAATATTTCATCCTCACAGAACACGAAAATTTAGATGGATACTGTAGCACCATCAGGATAATTACTGAAGCAGCTTAGTCTGCATGAAACTTTTTGATGTGGATTATTATCTGGTTGAGACGGGTAAGGTCCCTTTTTTTCTGCAATGGTAATGTAACTTAATAGGCTATTGTTTGATCATTTAACAAAGAAGGAAAATTGTGGACTGGTAGATGTGGGAGTGTGTGCATGTGCATGTGTCTGTGTGTGATTACAAATCTGTAGTGAATGCAAAGGATGAGGACTTACAAAACTGTCAACAAACAATCAGTTTTCAATTCAGATAGAATCATATCTACAGCAATTTGATTAAAGTGTCACCAACAAAGAATAAATCTTTGTCAGGTTTTACTTTATTTTATTTCTTTTTAATTTTTAGGCCCATTTGTAAAGTGGACAGAATCTGAATGACAGATTTCATACAACAGCCTCATAAAAGCAGAGAGAAATGCCTGAAAATTGTGCTGGACCTATATTTTGGGGAACTTTTTTAAAGAACGATGATCAGACTACAGAAATAAAACTGTTGAAAATGGCCGCCTGCTAATGATTTGGGACCAAAACTGTTCTGTATATAACTGTAATTGTTGCAATAGTAACACATTATTATTATTATTGATAATAATAATAATAATAATAATAATAATAATAATAATAATAATAATAATAATATAGATTTTTGTTCACAAGGGGTTAGGGTGAAGATATATAAAATTTGTGCTAGAGTTTAACATAATTATAAATATTTACAGTTAAAACACTAAATAGGTCTACATTAAAAGAACAACGCAAGTTCACCTTTTGCGTTTGACCGCTAACACCAATATATTATATTATAGGCTAAATGAATTTTAGGAAAAGCTTCCCTTTAAAAAAAACATTTCTTTAAAAAAAACAACTTTGACATCACGAACAAGCTGCTTATTTGTCCTGGTCCAGAGCGTTAAATCTACTAGCTCAACCGAGTTTTATTCACTAACTCTTCAGATGGTGGTTTAAGAGGAGTGTAATGGCAAAAACGTGTTAAACATTTCCTGTCGCTCACGCCGTATGCCAACTCTCAAATCCTTTGAATATGTGTGATTGAACGGATCTTTCTCTGCAGACTTCCAAATACTACGACCAATCAGCGTTTAGGTTGTTTATCCTGCATGGTCCAATATACACGGCCGAAATTTGTCACGAGAACAATTCAGCCAATGGAAGTGGGATAGACGTGAACATTAGCAGGTCATGAGCTAACGTAAACTGTCCGGCTAGATAGCTCACCTCGGCTACATTTCATATCTAAAGTCTGCAACCAGCAATCGAGGAGTATTTAAGAGGTGTGTGGTAGTTTCATAATCACTGTCTTTTCGTACTCGTAGCCTGTTTACCGTTTTTTGGTGCCAGCGTAATACGTTAGCAGAGGTTGGCAGCAAAACTGCTAGCTTAAAACTAGCCACATAGCTAAGTGGGTCAGCTAAGTGCTTATGTTTGTCTCTAAAACACTCAACGCTAACGATACTCATTGTTAACTGTAGAGCTAATAAACTTTTTCACTTCTTAAATGAAAATATCTGCTCATCAATTATGTGGCAACTTTAGGCAGTAGCTAAAGTAATTAGCGTTGTCGCATGCTAGGCTAACTTTAGCCCACAACTAGCAGGTTAACTTAGTCCTGCACTAACGTTACTCTGGAAGATCTGGTCGCTGCTAACGCAGCCAAGAGGCACCCCGCTTGTCTGTTAAAGCACAAACATCGTTAACGATTTAAATTTCTTAATGTTAATACTTCATCACAATTAACGTCACTGCATCCGTGGCACTTTTAATGTAGTTGGTACTGGCACATAGCTGAGAAACGTATTTCGTCTGTGCAGTTTACGTTAATGATATTAAATTATTTCATAGTACTTAACCTCGTTATCGTGACAACTGCAGCTATATTTTTGCTTGGAGATTAATGTCACTGTTTGTGCGAACAAAACACGAGAAACGCTCATGGTACACATCTCATCTCTATAAATTAGAAAAACCGCAGGGGAATTAAATTGTACGCACTTGACTGGACACCGTAAGAGCGAAGCATACGTACATATTAACGTTACTGCTTGAACACTTTTGTTCATTATTATTGTCAATACTTTGAATATGGCCATTCTTTTTATTGAGTACTTCTACTCTTAATACTTCAATTTTTCTGCACTAACTTAACCAAAAGTACGGGACCATTGTTTAACATGTGTTTGCCTTTAGGCATGTAATGTTTTAAATAGCCTATTGTAGTACAGCTCTACTTTTGGTATGACAGCACAGCTATTTTTGAATAAAGGATTCTAACACTACTGCAACCACTATTATCAGTTCAGTGCTAACATATCACAATATATGCGGCTATTAAAATTGTAGAGATAAGAAAGGTACTGTACTGATCCTTTCACAGTGACTCTGTACCTATCCCAGAAGATTAGAAAGACTTGACCTACAAAAACACCTTAATAAAAACATACTTACAATACGTGAAAAAACACTAATAAAACAAATCAAAACTAGGGCTATTTATTAAAAAAAAAAATCGTGATTAATCACTGAATGTTAATAGTCAATTGTGATTAATCACATGTAATATCGTTAAACAGTCTGATGGCAGCTGGCAGGAAAGACTTCCTGCTGCGTTCAGTCCTCCACCAAGGTGGGATCAGCCTGTGGCTAAAAGTGCTTTGTTGAAAACACCTGCCAAATAAGAGGAAACCTTATTTTGTTTTTAAACCAGTTTAACTTACCGGTGTAACTTATTTCTCATTTATATAGAAAGAACTTGTTTTGCATTGTTCAGAGAGGAAAACATTCTCACCGATGTCACTGTTTCAGGTCAGCACCATGGGTGAACCACAGCAGGTCAGTGCCCTGCCTCCTCCACCTATGCAGTACATCAAAGAGTACACGGATGAAAACATTCGCAAGGGTCTGGCTCCTAAGCCACCTCCACCCATTAGAGACAGCTACATGATGTTTGGCAACCAGTTCCAGTGCGATGACCTCATCATCCGGCCTCTGGAGAGCCAAGGCATTGAGAGGCTCCATCCTATCCAGTTTGACCACAAAGGGCAGCTGAAGAAGCTCAACATGTCCATTCTCGTGAACTTTCTGGACTTGCTGGACATCCTCATCAAGAGCCCCGGCAGTATAAAGCGTGAAGAGAAGCTGGAGGATTTAAAGCTCCTCTTTGTTCATCTGCACCACCTGATAAATGAATACAGACCACATCAAGCTCGGGAGACACTGAGGGTGATGATGGAGGTTCAGAAGAGACAGAGGCTAGAGACATCTGAGAGGTTTCAGAAACATCTGGAGAGGGTGGTGGAAATGATCCAGGGGTGCCTCGCCTCATTACCTGACGACTTACCACAGATGGAGGGTTCGGATGGTACTGGTGATGTGACAAGGAGCGGGTCAACAGTACCTGGTGTTGTTTGTTTGTCTGGTCAGGCCCCCAGGCTTAAAACTGAACCAATGGATGTAGAGGAGGCCGGTGCCAGCTGTATGGCGGCAGGGCAGCAGGACAAGAACGTCTCTGCTTCAAGGAGGGACAAAGTATGGGACAAAGACGCTGCCATGTGCAGTATTATTGATGAAATTGCTTAAGTTTCCTGTTGAGTAGTCTTGTTTGTTTTTTAAATGTTGTGTTTAGACAAAGTAAGAAGATGTTTGCTGTATTTTCACTTGGCCTGAAGCTCAATCTGTCAGAGTTGAAATATGTTTTATTTAAGCCATAGATATTAAGAACAGTTTCTTTAAAGATATTTGATGATTGTAATTATTAC
>JAPZDX010000025.1:6854990-6870655 GCA_029783625.1 Naso annulatus
CAAAACAAAAAAAAAAAAAAAAAAAAAAAAAAAAAGCCTCTTAAAAACACGCATAATAATGTGGGCATGTCAGGATAATTAACCAGAATAAAGTATTTATAAACGCGATTACCTTTTTATGTAATTCTGCTGCCGTATACTAGGTCGCTGCGGTTCCTGAAACCTCACGGAAAAGGGCACTTTTTTTTTCTCTGCCGTGGCTCCAAATTGAACTAAGCTTGGAGCAAACACGCCTAATTGGATTGATGTGAAACACACAAGGCTTTTAGTGCACACCTGACCACAGATAACAACAGACACATTTTGCGGCTGCACTTGGTCCAATGCTTAGTGTGTTTGTATCCTTCCAGCACTTCATTCCGTCTCTCTCTGACTCGATATTGTTAAATGAGGCTCTGGGGGATGAGACTGCGTTATGGCCAATATTGTTGCAAAGTGGTGGGTTTACTTGTGATTTGGTTCACTTGGTTGCTTCTGCTTCGGTTTTTGATGGGCTCGCGATTGTCAGATTGTATATTTTAAGAGCGCTTTCATCTTCAAGGCCAAAACAACATGCAAGCGTTACGCAGGGAACAAAAAATAATGATTTATTAAAACATCTCTCCCTCCCCCTTCCTCTCCCTCTAAAGGTCGGTATTACCATGCCATTGAGTTGAAAAGAGAACATTATGATAATGTTGTTACCAGCCTGCAGCAACCACACCAAATGCTGGTTATTACACGCATGCGAGTGCGCATTGGGAAATTTGACAAAGAGCATTAGGATTCAAAATGCTATGAAATTGTTTAATGCCTGTTTGTTTCATTAAGAAGCAGCTGAGTTAAATGGCTGCTTTGCAACATATGGCTCGTTTGAGTGGTGCTGCATGAAAACACAACAATTTAGCTCCCAGCTGTTTCACGGGATGTTGCGGTGAAATACATCTGATAGAGATGTGACCGTAATCATTTCATGCGAGTTTGTTGAATGATATCACGGATGCTGTCTTAGCCTCATGTAACCTGAGATAAGTCAGTGCTGGCGAGCTGTTGGAGCGCTCGCTACGCGCCCACACACAGACGCGCTGCCTCTTAGTCAGTCAGGCCAGAAAGCAGGGATCCAAACACAGATACATCACAACTGTCCGCTGGAAATCAATACCGTCAACACACATAAAAACTGACTTATAGTGCTCTAATTCAGGCTGAGTGATAACACATCGAGATGACACGCATGGGCACTCACATGCAGTTTCACAGAGCAGAAACACTTGTGATGTGAAGCTGCATCGCTTTGACAGGAAAATCTGTGTCTTTTTACGGTTGCCATGGCAGCACACTCTGCGCTCCAAACAGTACAGCTGAGCTGAGAGAGACTTTAGTCATCTCACTCCTCCTCCTCTGCCTCTCTCGGTCTTTCTCTCTATAAGGGCAACCACCCCTATAGTAGGACAGAAGTGCTATTACAGAGTGCAAGCTTTCATTACAGCTTGTTTCAGCTTACAGGCTAACACACACAGGACTGACTGATAAGCCTCTAAGCATCACGCTGCACATCTCTCTAGTCAAACTATTGCCAGTGTTTATTTAGGTCCAGGTAGATTTCCCATGTGTCCTCGGGCCTGGTGTGTAATTCATGGTCGCTGGAAAAGCATTCACGTACTGTTGCAGCTTGATTACAGTAAAGCTGCTTCTCACTGCTGCTGTAAAAACACGTGCACCTCTGTGTGACTGTGTTTTGCATGCAGATATGACAGACTCCGTGCCTCTGAGGAGATGGTGTCTTTGTCTGTGTACAAAGTGCGATACCCCAGTGAGATCGTCTCATCAGTCCCTGCCAGTGAGCACCACGCATGTACGATCAAAAGTAGCTTTCATGCAATTTCCAGATAAATAAAACATGTCCGATGCCGCGGACTAAACTGAACTGTCTCTTAATGAATAAATGATTCCTTCTTACCGAGTCTTTCCCGACTGCTTTGACAGCAGCTCACTCACACCACAATCATGTGAGTCAGTGGTGTGTAACACTATCTAATTTCTTGTTTTTAATGACAACGAAGACAAAAATAACGCAAAGCGATGCATAATTGATCCCGCTGAAAGATCAATAATTCCCTTGATCACAAATATTCCCTAAGTTCCTCCCTGAGGGCTTGCTTAGCCACTGAACAGGCTCTTACGTTAGATCATACAACACACCAAAAATATAATAGTAATGATTTTTATTAAGCTTATTATGCAGCACATAAAAAGCCCTATAAGCACTGTAGCCTTGATAATCAAAAATTTATTTAGAATTTGAATATGTAATGAACAAAGCTTCGATGCTGGTTAGCCGGGAGAGCTGATGATTGCAGCTTATATTACATGGGCTTACTACATACTGCTGCAGCGTGAACCTGCTGTGTTTGGTCTACAGAAATCATTAACTACATTTAAATTAAATGCGTAAACACAGAGGCTGCAGTTTTTTCCCTCTCCAAGTTAAGGCTTCAAAAACAAGCATCACTTCATGACAAAAAAAAACCCTGAGAAATACTGTCTGTCCCTAGGTAACCATAATGCACCAAGTTCTCGATCCATTATTGAATGATTCTGACCGCCAGGCTGAAAAATTGCCGTTGTGGTGGGCAGAGTGTGACTGGCAGAGCTGATTTATTTCAGTCTACAATCATGGAACGGGAGCAACACAGGCGCTGCGGAGAGGAGACAACTCAACAGTGCCATCAGAGACACACACACGACCGAAAAAACACACACAGACTCAGATACAGACATAAACATCCCCCCAAAAAATGAAAAACTGAAAGAACATCATGAACCAACGTCCTTTGCACAAGTTTTCTTCCTGCCAAGAGTTACCACCCGGCAAGCTTCATGCAGAAAATGAGTTCAAATCCACAAGGTCATGACCGAAAAAGGTCCTGCTAAATGTATTTGCTGCTACTTTTCCTGAACTTTTATACTTTATAACTTGAAGCGTACACACAGGAGCTGGTTTTCTGATTTGCTCCCCTTTGCCATAAATTGTTGATGCTCTACGGAAGTGCGATTCCTCACTTGCAATGTTCAACAAACATTTAAACCCTGCGTTGCACTACCTTTTGTCCTGCAGCTGCTTCACAGTAAAAATATTACACTGGTGCGTCAAACAGCAATGGTCCCATTAGATTTTGCAAAATAAACAAGAAAACACAAATGAATTGATCGGGGCAAAAAATGGTCTTGTTTAAATATTGCACAAGCCCATGAATCCAAGCCTAAAGTTTCAGAACATGGCTTAAAATCTCTTCGGATGTGATCTGCATCTCCGACTCTGATAAGCTGATGCTGCATGAATGGACGACTGCACAACTTATCAAAATCAAACAAAAGCACATTATGTTATCATCGCTACAAAGGATATAAATCGCACTCCCAAAGTGTGTGTTTTTGTGTGTGCAGCTGTGTGGCCCAGGGAGGTGTGCCAGGTGATACGGGGAGCACTGGCGAAGCCATGAGATGAGAGGGGATATGCCACACATGATAAATTCTTAATCAAACACACGACCAGAAGAGGCAGGGAGCTCTATAAAGGATGAAGAGCAAAGCAGATGAGACCAGAGGAAAACTGAAAAAGGGGCGATTGGAGAGGAAGTAAATGGATGAATGGATAGATGGATGGAGGTGTGAGTGTATGTGTGTGTGCGTGGGTGCAAGCATGGGGGGTATCACTCTCCGAGTCCACCTGTCTGCAGAGATAAACACAGGGAGGGCCCAACAGCATGGACTGTGGCTTATGGGAGGGCCTGACTGACAGCGCTGACATTTAGAAAGAGCACAGTAAACAAGGTCTCACAGTGAATAAATAGCAAAGGAAGCAGGGCGGCTAATACACACACGTAGACACACACACACGTCCACCTAAATACCCTATACATTAATGCATCACATCAATGTATTAATACATGGCTACAAGCATGCATACACACACTATTTGAGCACATACACACTCATACACGCACTGCTGTCAGTAAACTTTGATGAAGAGATAATGTTTGGCAGCAGACAAAGAAAATGGCAATAAGTGCTTGCTTTTGATAGAGCCCGCCTGAACCCATGCAGGCAGACAGGGAAATTAAACACGCCTACTGATTAGTCCAGGACTGAGTGGATCGTCAGTGTTGTTCCTTGGCCTTTTGTCTCTGATTAAATGGAGAAGCAAAAAGAGTGAAGTGTTTCGAACTGCCTACGTCAGAGCCGAATGCACCGCTGAACATTCTGTTCTCTGCTGTTAGTTACAGAGAAACAGCGATAAACTGTTTACAAGCACCTGCTCAGGATGTCACCAAATTCAGCAACAGGATGTCATCCGTCACATTCATTTGCTCTATAATATTTATACAAATGCAAAAAATCGTACAGAATAAGTAAATCTGCAAGAATTAATATGTGTTAAATGTAAATGAACTAGTAATTGGTGAAATAATTTCAGATATTACAAAAAAAATCTGTAATTATTTTAAAATGTTATTTCATTACAATTGCAACTCCGCAATGATTCTTTTAATTTATGCCAAATTTTTCCATAATGATACCTTAATGTGTTCTTACTTTTTATTTCATAATGTCACTTTTTATTATGGCATCAATGTCATCTTTTAGCCCCTCAGGAAGATTTACAATTCCTACCCAATTCAGCCAGTTGGCTCCTTTTAGCTAAAACATCATCAGCTGGCATGTTATTAACTAACTTGCGGCTGCTGCAAATATGGCACGCAGACACACAAACTATTAAAAATAACTTAAGGTAAAAGATGCTATCTGCCTAGCAAGCTAACTAGCTAGTGGTGGAATACAAAGCTTCAAATATTAGCAAGTGACTGACTCATAAAAAGGGCTTTCATTTTTGAGACACATCTACTGGGGTAGAAAAAAATCACAACAATCGTCTTCATCATATACAAGGTCTTTGGAATATGAAATGACCTTCTGTATGACAGCATTTTACTGCAAAAACTGTTAAATTGATAGATGCTGTCATACAGCCAAACATTAAAAAGAACCAGTATCTAGCCTGGCTGTATGAGACATATAAACTCAGACAGATTAATAATACAAGCTCTGAGACCTTTGAAACTTGACATGCTAGCATCAGAAAGCTGCTCAACCCAACAGAGAATCCTGGAGTCGGATATCTTGATTCATGAAGAACACAGACTTACGAACACATACCTAAAATAAGCAGAAATGTAAAGAATGAACATCTGTTTGGAATGTTCTCATTTACCCTGCAGTAGCTCTGCCATGGATTGTCATAGAAACACAGATGAAGGCACGATGGGAAGGTGTGGTACAGAAATACATGTACATGTACAATACATCTTGGAGCTACATGAGTTTATATGTCTCAACTCCCATATGGCCAGGCAAAATATTAGTTCTTTTTTAGTTTTGGGATGTATAACAATACCTAACAATTTCACAATTTTTGCATTAAAATAATTTTATACAAGAATTCCTTTTATATATTGGAGACCTTAGAGAGGAGGAGAACATTGTTGAGTTTTGCTCTTCCTCCAGCAAGGGTATCTCAAAATTTCGGGTTGGATGTTGCTTAAAAGAAGCTACAGATTCTAAAATGCACATGTTCAACATGGCAGCACAAAAGATCTAAACAATCAGCACAGTTACAGGATGGATACCCAAGATTAACGTCACCAATTCGGTTTTGACAAAATGTGAAATATGGTCACAGTCATCCCTTCTGTTTCAGAGTTATGATGCTAAATTATGGCCAGCAGAGTATTTTTACAGAACATTATGATGTCACAGTGAAGATTAGCTTTGGGTCAAAACATGTCATCATTTCATTTAACTGAATCAGTCATCGGTGTGAAATTGTGTTACAAGTGGCTAATGAATTCTAAGTTCTACCTGCCACCATTCTGTAATGACATTTTTTGTGTACCTAGCACCGTGTATGGGTTGTGTTGGTTAGAGGAAAAAAAACTTTGTGATCTCGAAGATTTGATTCACATCGTTTCTGAAGGCAACTTTGGTGATAAGCTGTAATTGCAGGTGTGCTTCTGGACCTCATCTCCCAGAGTTCATGTCGAAACCAAACAGTGTCGACTGTGTGACGCTGATAGAACGTTGAGGTTTTTTTTCCTTTTGGACCTGTACTTGTACTTGAACTGTCATCGCCTGGATGCTGTTTTTTTTGGTGTTGATCCGCCTTTGTAACTCACAGGAAATAAAAAGAACCTACATCGGTCAGACACAACCAAGAGTGAGCCAGAGGCATTAGCTCCGCCCACCCTGTGGGCAGACCAATACCTACTGACTGACATAAGAAGCATCACTAACTGAGCACTGCCATCGATTCAGTGAGGGAATGTCGCTTCAGACACCCAGATCGTAGTACGTCACAACACCTGTGAGGGACTTAACAGACATTAACTAAATGAAAATCTTCAAGATTACCACTTCAAACACATTTTCCTTATGAAAATGTATTAATTACAAATTTCTTCACTCACAGTCATAAACTCTTGATTATCTCTAAACAAAAGGCACCTGATACAGCTAAATACCCAACCAGCCAAACCCAAAGCTTGTTTTCTTTTAATCCTTATAGTCTTCTGTCTCTGCTGCAGCTGAAAAACCTGGACTGACAGTTGAACTGGTATCGCTGGGCTTAATGGGCCGCTGTCTCTGCTCTCTCTCTGCTTCTGGTGCCTTCAGGCTCACTTAGCTCACACTAGCGACTGGCAACAGCAGTAAAGGTGATTTCAAGTCCAGCCAGCCCTCAGGGATTTCTACCAGTGTTTCGAACAGCCACTTCTCTTTGCACTTTTCTGGAAAAATTCTTCTGATTTCTGTTTCTTGAGCTCAAACTGATCAAATTCAACTGCATTCGGCTGGTGGCAAGTCCTGACTTCCAGCCGTGTCTGCAAATGAAAACTGACTGAGTTTCATACCTGCAAGCAACATGTACATCTACAGTCAGAAAAAGGAAGAAAATGATGAAACACTCCCTCATGACTGTTCTTAAGCAGTTAAAACCCATGTACTAATTTACATTGACATGCCAGTTTATTTGCTTGAGCACCTGTGCAGTCTGACACTACACAATACAACAATGTGTGAGCAGTGTGTGCCTATGTGCCTTATAAGTCTGGTTTTATTTACTGCATTCGTTTGATAAATGCTTCCTTTGCTTGCAGTAGATTTTCCAGTAATCCTCGGGGTTCCTTTGTTGTGGGTTTAAATGTTTGTGCAGAGCAAAGCAGAGTGAATTGTTCATATCAGGTAAGTACAGGGACATCAAAGAGAAACAATAAAGCAAAAAGAGACAAACAACACTGAAACTGAATATGCTGCAGACACAGCGTGTTCTGAATTACAAATACACCTCAGTATTGATTTTTAAGAGTTGGTAAATTCAAGGAGAGCAGAGCAGAGCTGACTTTCTGTGTCGTGGGAACAAAAAGTTAAAAACGTTTTTGTAACTGGTACCACTCTTCGTGCCCCAACAGCTAATTGGTTAAAAGAGTAATTAAGCATCTTGGGAAAGCATGCTGAGTCATTACCTTGTGGCGGAGCAGCTGGTGTGACTGGGTCAACCTTGGGCTGCTCTACAGGCTTGGCGGGTTGTGATGGCGATGGAGCAGGTTGCTGCGGTTGCTGCTGTGACGCCTGTTGCTGTGTGGTGGGTGTTGGACACGTCTCTCGTACCACCAGTGACGTTGGCTTATCTTTACAGTCCTGAACTAGTCGAGAGGCCTAAGATGTGCAAAAGGAACATGCAGTAGAAGGAAAACATGAGAAAGAACATCTGAGACGGTATTAAGGAGACAGATCAGGGACTGTTAGAGCTTTTAACGTCTGTGACTCAAACACTGAAAACCATTAGACTTGGAAAATATCACACCAGAGGGAAAATATTACACCAGGAATCCCAAACTCAGAGGATTCCTGTTTTTTTAACATGTATGTCTTGGAGTAGAAATGGACTTGGTGGGTGTTGTTGGAACAGTGGTTTTTGTTTCGCTGACATGTCCCATTAGAGACAAATGAAGGATAAAAATATGAATTGCATTCCTTGTGTAATTCTGGAAAAGAACACATTGGGTTACATATTACTGTGAGAAAGAGAAACAATCCTGTACCTGTGTTCTTACTGAATGAGAACTGTTTACATTCATTCTGGGGAAACAACTTTCATGTCCACAGTTGAATTAAATTTGTCGAGCACTTCAGTGTTTCAAATAAATAAATAATTTCCAACAACACTTTGTTTCTACAACAATGCTATAGCTATGAGCTAAATGCTCACAATGACAATGTGAGCAGATTTAAAACCCCTCCGACGAACTTTCAGTTTGTGTCAACTGTAGTGTCATGTGAGGACAAAAGCAGCGCTGCTTACTGTCGTAAATATTCTTGTCTAGCGTGAGCACTTGATTTGGAGGAGAGTGAAAGAAACACTCCACTTATTTGTACAATACCAGTTCGACCACAAGCACAAAATACTGAAATTATGAAAAGAAAAATATCCTCCTGCTTCCAACCGTTGACAGTAAAGAAGAGAACAGCGGATCAATCATGCTCGTAATCAGCAGATCATTTCTTTCAGTCTGTGTGTAATAAAGTGTTTCCGCTGACTGAGCAGACCGGGCAAAGACACTGTAACAGACAGGACAGTAATCTCCAATGTCCTCGCTGATGGTCTCATTTGCTGATGTTGGTAAGATGTGACGCATCAGTAGTAAATTTAGACTGCTTCTAACCAGTTAACAGTTCCTCATTGGGCCTTGAAAGTATGTAGGATACATGTATTCACAATTTTAATTTGGGTTGTTAGCATGCTAACACTGCTTATCAGAAAGAAAAAAGTTACAGATGAGCCTGACTGGAAAGTCATAAGCTTCGCAGATATTATCACTGCTCATAAACAAAACTGAAAGCTTGACCTGACACTAGAGATTAAAGTCAGATGATTACCAAAGTGATGACAATTTATCCTGAGGGGGTTTGAGTGTGTATGTAGAAAATACTGACAAATGTCAACATCATGCTGGCATCAGAGGGAAGGTCAGGGGATCCCCAAAGTCAACTGGATTTGTCATATTTGTAAAGCATCAATGTGTTCATAAAGTTTTTGCATTTGATGCACAAAAAAAAAGGTTTCCTTGTGGTAGCGTTTATAGTACTTTGGCATTCTGAGCGACCTCTATAAAAGCAGGACCTGTCCAAACTTTTTAATGAACACATTCGTTCACTCCCTGACCTGATTTACACCAAAATATATCTACTGTCCTTCCAAGTTAATCTCATCAGTCCTGGTTGCAAAAGTTTGTGTTAACATGTAAATAAATAAATACAATCAGTGCTTGTTTGTTTGAATCTTTGGTGCATGTGGCTGTACTCACCGTTGGCTGTATTTGCAGGTTGATGGCAGTAAGCTGGACGGGCTGAGCTTTGGCATGGCTGAGGGAGGAGTGGAGGGCGTGGGGGCTGATGGTGGAGTGGAAGATGGTGGCCTGTTGGCTCGGCGTGGAGGTTTGGTGAGGGGCAGGTTTGGGCAGCACAGGGACAGGGTGCTGTGACGGCTGAATGGAGGCTGTCTGCAGCAGCTGGCCCGCGGTCCTCTGGGAACCTTGACTCTGATGGACCAAAAACTGCTGCTGCTTGTGCTGTTGAACCAGGGAGTGGGGCTGAATCTGACTGTATGCTGGAACGAGAATAACATTTACTTTTTAGAATTTATGAATTCAGCTAAACAAATGCTGTGTTCACCACCCACTGATACTGCTGTCATGCCCCAAGTCTTCTCTGACTACTAAAGAAGTTTCTCCACTTACTGTATCTGTTTATGTTACTGTGTCTACAGAGTGAAAAAAAACTGACTTGATTTTTTTTTTTTTTTTTTTGTAAGAACACTGAAAAAACAGAATTTGACCCTTTAATCTTTTCATTAAAAAAACTTTACTTTGTTTGGCATTAAAAGGCCGATTCACATGTTTTCCCAGCCCACGTTTTTTAAGTTTAACTGTACAAGGAAACAGTTTCTAGTTGTAATAATTCTGTGTCCAAAATGGCTTTACAGAAATGTATAAAAAAAAAAAAAAAAACTAACAACAACTATTACATAGAGGGAATTTGTGGGCTAACTTTGACAATTGCCAACAAAAGAATTTAGCATTTAGTGTGAAATTAAGCAAAGACAAGTCAAGTTTATTTATATACTCAAATATCACAAGTCACAATTTGTCTCAAGAGGCTTTACAATCATTCCTAAGACTCTTCATGTGAATGAGGACCAAACTCCTTTAAAAGTAACTTCCAACAGGGAAAAAAATCATTATTTAAGTAGCATAAAATCAATATTCAACAGTTGTTAAATTAACCATTTAAGCCACTAAATCAGGGGAAAATGCAAACTTTCTCTCATTCTTGCTTTTCAAATAAAGTGTATTTACCAGGACCCCACTGATATATTGGTTTGCTGATATTGGCAAATAGCAGACATACTGATATCAGTGTATCATTTCACCGATATGTGCTGATATTACAGCTGTTTTTCAAGCTGGGAAAAACTGCTCGGATGAGTGTTTTAAAATTATGTAATAATGTAGTTTGTTCAGCAGAGGGCAGTCTGTTACTTAATAACTAATAATAAGTGAAGTTTTTAACGTTCTGTGCGCTGATGTTTGGAATAAAGTTTGTTCCAAGGTAAGATATCCTGCCTTCATTACAGATCTTTGTCACAAGTATTTTAAAGTATTAAAACTGTCCGATATATCTGATATTGGAATTTTCTTGCTCCAAAATATTGGTATTGGTATAGGCCCCAAAAATCCTATATTGGTTGGGCCCTCATATTTACTGCTGTTCTTTGTTTCATATCATTGTAAATAAATATCTTAAGAGTGTTGATCAGACAAAGTGAATAATTCAACAACATCATTTTGGGCTCTCTCCATTTTCATGTTTTATACACTAAATAATTGAAAAAATAATTTTCAGATTAGTTAATACAAAGACTAATGCAGGCCTTGTATTTAACAACACACAACATGCTACAGTCTTTTCAAACAGTGTTTTATACATTAGTATCTGTAAATGTTGCCTAGGCAGTATTTACTTCCTGTGTGCTCATACCTGTCCATCCTCTGTGTATATCAGGCGCACTGGGAAAAGGAGACGTCTGAGTGAAAGAGCTTGTTTTATAGAGTTCCCCTTGCTGTCTGCCCTTTGTTGACAGGATGTAATATTAAGAGCTTGTTGAAAGGAGCTCAGAGAGGCCCAGTGTTATAGTTTTGGTCTGACCATTACTCACAAATCGTTTCAAAATGGCCTGTCACCACCTGTCAGCACCGTTGCGGGTAAAAAGACATCCTGAGCTCATAACTTGCCCAGAAGCCCAAGACGCAGGACATCAATCTTGTACTGTGAGATCATGTGTGAGTGGGAGAGTGTGCAGCGGAAGCAGCCTGAGGCCAGTCTAATATTAGAAATGCCTCAGGAACGAACTTGCGGAGCCAACAGTCCATGACACTTTTCACAGAGTTAATGTTGAGTCAGCCAGTCAGAGGCCCTCCGCCGCCTCCTTGATCTCTGACTACTCTACCAGGAGCATAAACCAATGGACTCACCCTTATTACTACGACTCAAACACAACTTAGTTACTGCTGCACCACAGTACTTTTGTCGAGTCGTTTCTGCTATATGAGCTGTGCAAACATGGAGGTGTTCGGTGATTTTAATAAAGCCCCCAATATCTCCAAGAATGGAAAACTGCCAAGTACATCAGCATTTGTCTAAAATCCCCCTCGCTCCCACCCTGCCCAGCCTGTTCTTTTCATGATGTTTTGTGTGGGATAGGCTCCATCTGGTTTCAAAGTTTCCCTGTGAGGCACTAACCGCAGTCTGTACCCTGCTGTGGAATATATAGATGTTTCTATCCAGCAGAGTTTGCATGTCATTAGCCCCTTTAATGCTACAGGATCTGCTGAAAAGTGTTTTCTTTTTCACATGGTGAGACACGCTGAAACCCACCGACAGAACATTTGGCAAGCTCAGGCAACTGAGGAAGGCGTTCATTTAGTATTTACAGTGTTGAGAGCAGGATGAATATAAGCCCTGGGTGGGTGGATACGGCCGGCAGCATGATAATCAAAGAGGTTAGCCTGTAAGATGGCTCACACTTAAAAGGCAATTTAAACAGACACTTCAAGGGATAATAGCATCCATCAGTTCGGCAGCTGTGCCTGGAGGTGACAAAAATGATCATTTACTTGATGCATCATGACTTTCTCCTGAAAAATTCAGCATCGATGCACCAGACTTTGTTTTTTTAAGTGATTCTTCTTTATAGAAGTCATCATTTAAATTGAAGAGCATCTACGACAAAAAGGAGTAAACAAAACGTCCAAGATGAAGAGACGGAACAGCATTATATGGATAACTTTATTTCGCATGAAAACTTTGCTGTTGACCTTGGTAATTGTTGTTTGAACAAATTAATCAGTCAAATAATTGACTGATGGTCAAGAAAAAAGCAAAACTGAGGCTGGTGGGAATGTTATTAGTTTTTTGGGCATTTAGTCATAAACTAAAGTGTCAGATAGAATTTAAAATCTTGACCTAACATTGACACTCATGAAAAGTAAAGGAATCTTAAAGTTATGACAATTCAACCTGCAGGGAACATGACTGTGTGTATCAAATTTAAATGGCAATCCAATCGGGGGTTTTTTTCTCTCAAAACTGCAAATGTCAACCCTGGGTTGGCACCAGAGGAGAAGTCATGTTAGCAGGATTCATCCACTAGAAAACATGAATGTTTGTAAAAACTTCTTGCTAATTCATTCAGGAGTTGGTAAAATGTTTCAGACTGGACCAAAGTGACAAAACCAACCAGCTGAACAATCCATAACCCTGACCGACATGAGCCTGGCACAGCCAAACTAACTCTCAAGTGAAAATCAGTCTGGTACAACTCGACTCACTGTTCATTTCCAAGGGACAGAACCAACAGACACAGTCGATACAGCCTCTGGACACAGCTGGATAGACATACGACCATACAACCAATCAGAACCGTTAACTCCACCTGTCCCCTCGCACTCAAGGTGAACCCGCGCCATGTTTGTTTTGAGGGGAATTTCAGGATGCAGGCCTTCCAGAACCAGTGTGAGACCGATTCATCTCATGCAGCATCTCTTCGCATGCTGGCTTCCAACTCGACAAACACACCTCTGCACTCTGAACCTCCAACGACTTGTGCTGCGCCTTAACTACTTTTCACTGCGTTGGGCAAAAGCGACAGCTGGGTACACCACTGCTAACTTATTTTTAATTAACTCAAGTTATTAAATAAAACTCTAAGATATAAAAAACATACTTTAAGGACAAGGGCAATTAGCCGTGGTCAATGATCCTGGTTTTAATACAGAAGTTGTCCCAATTCTGTAGCAGAGAAACTTTCTAGCGTTTGTGTTTCTTTCCTTCTCGTGACCTTCTTTATTAATGTTTGGCACCCAATCGATGGCACAATAACAAAACGTCTGACGACTGTGATACTACTGGGCTTTTTTCAAAAATACTCAGAATATTAGTAAACTTGACTTTTTGCTAAATGTACGAACTAAATGAACAAACATTAAAACAAAGAAACAACACACCCTCACTGCAGCAATGACCACACTCAACAAGCTGTAATCATAGCAAATTCACTTGACCTTTTTTATGGCAGATTAATGTTTCTACTGTCGTTAATGGGGTCATGAAATTTAAAAAACAGCCCCAGCGGTCAAAATGCTTCAAGAATTGCTTTTCAATGAACAGCACCTTTAATCAAAATCTCACTGAACCAAAAGGTAGCAAGAGATTCCCAGAGCCAGTCTGAGCGAAGGAGGGGGATTTCTAAATCAATGCACACCGGATACAACCAGCCCTCCCCATGAATCCTCACAACTTTCTCAAGCCTCTAATGAGAAACAGAGAGAAGAACTGGAAGAACAGGAAGCTAGGGGAATTCATCCAAATGCAATTCCCCCTCAAGGCCTTGGAATTAAGGAGTGAGTGACTCAAGCCCCCACACACACATATATATATACAAATATAATCGCATAGTCTTCAGGACGTGGCAGTTGTCTGTACTCCTCCTTACATATGAATGTGTGCAGACTTTTTGCTGTACCTGCATGTTGTTGCACAATGTCCCACACTTGAAGACAGGACACATTACTGATAAGTTTGCAGCATCAGGCCCTGGAAAATCCCTGAGTTTCCACATTCTCACTGGCTGCCACTTTGGCTTCTTCTCCTCAAACACATTCCAACTTTTGACATTAGAGCAACAGCAGGCCTAATGCCATCTTTCCAACTTAAAAATCAGGTGTTATAAATTAGGGCCCAACTGATGTATCTGACTGCCGATATTATAGACCAATATTGGCCTATCCCCGATATATATGTACGTATCTGTGTATATGTTGTCCAATAAATGCAGACATTAAAACTCTGTTTTAAGGGTGGTAAAAATGCTTGCACTAGTGATTTTAAGTATTTTAAGTGGTGTGATTACATGGTTTGTCCAGCAGAAGGCAGTCGGCTATTTAATAATAATAATAATAATAAATTGAGAGTTTACTGTTCAGTGCACTGGTCTTTGGATTAAAACTCATTAAAATGTCAGATATCCTGCCACCATTACAAATCTGTCAATATTATGTGTGTGTGTGTGTGTGTGTGTGTGTGTGTGTGTGTGTGGACACACATACTTCATCAAGTTCACTTTTCAGTATTTTAGCATCTGGACAAAACAAAAACAGATTAAAGTAGAAGTTTGGTTTTTTGGACATTAAGCTCTATCAGAGCTGGAGCTCATAGCTGACACCACCGCTGGCTGAAAACAACGGAGGTGCACGGGCACTCTCTAAATCCGTTGAAAAACACAGTAAACACTCGTTTTACACCTCTGTCATTTTCAGCTAGTGATGACATCAGCTCTGAGGATAGCACCATTTGTTATAATATCACCAACTGCCATTGTTTATGATCATAATGAACCCTATGATAGGGCTTAATGAGCAAAAAAATGAAATTCTCCTTTAAATTTCTCCTTTAAACACTGAATGTCAGTTTTAAAAGAATAAGTAATTTTGCTGCATCATAAAGTTTAGTCTAAAGATGAAGTCAGGCTTTCATTAAAAAGAAAAACAAAAACAAAAAGTGGGTACTTTCAAGTTTTTTCATGTGATCAAGTGAAACCTGGAACTAGTACTGTAAACAGCAGCTACACAAATATGCCAAGACACGGACTTTGTCCTCTTTCAATCTGTGAGTTTGGTGCTTTTGGGGAATCCCTGCTGTGGTTCTTAGAGTAAGGTGGCTGTTTTCTGCCAAGAGAGGGTGATGACAAACGCTACTGCAACGAGCCAGATGGCCTAACATTCGTTTCCAGGCCAATTCTTTTTCAAGGATAAGTGATTTTTAATGTCTGTAGTGTTCTCAGTAACAGAGACATCGCACTAAAATGATCTGCTATCCTACGGAAAGCCAGATGGAAACTGATGACAAAAAATAGCAAATAATTATCACAACTTTGTTTTTGTTCTCTCAGATCAGGCCACACTGATTCCTGCTGATTCAAGTTGAACACTAAAAACATAAGTTTAGGTTTGATTTTC
>JAPZDX010000025.1:6885615-6896828 GCA_029783625.1 Naso annulatus
ATACATTAATCATTGTTTTTCCATTTCATTTACAAATGTCCAATGTATGTCCATTATAGCGCAGTGAGAGCTTGCAGAAAAATTATAGAAAGTTCAGTACTGGACTTATCAGTGAAATTGTTGTTTGTATGTTCCAGGTCCATCGGAAAACACCTTGCAAATAGAGTCTAATGTCAAAAATACTGAACTTACCCTTTAAATGAATCCATCACAATGGAAATGACATTTTTACTCCTTGCTACTTGCATATAAGAGAATAAAAGCTGTTATTTAGTTTCTCATTGCTTAAAAAACCCTTCAGTTAGCAAAAAATCGATTCATGTCCATCAGTAAATAAAAATTGTCTTTAAAAAAAAAAAAAAATGAGCGAGGTAGGTATGGGATAAATCCTGGTCTCTGACCTTTTACTGCTTAAAGTTTAAAGGTAATTAACCATGAAATCCACCATAGAGCTGCTCTAAAAGGTTAGTCTTTCACACTATGTATGTAAGACCAAACTGTTTGATAAATGTGTCTTTATCTGCAGTCAGTTAAGTACTTTTTACCTCTAAGATATCTCTTTACACCAGTCTTAAGTCTAATTTTTAGACATTTGATAAAGACTGGCCCAGACATTTCTCAGACTTACTGAATGCTGTGTGGGAACCAAAACTGACTCATAGTGTAATTCAGTGATTACCTGGCAAGCACATTTTTTCAACAGGGTCCTTGAGCAAGAATAAACATCTTAAAATGGTGCCTCAGGCTACAGACTTACCTTCTTGGGTCCGGAAGGAGCCAGTTCCATGACACTGACAGTGTAGTTGGTCCTGCGGCCTTTCTCGTTAAACTGAATGTGGCCAGTCAACCCATCTATACGCACCTGTAATGGAGTCACAGACGCTTATTAAGTAACTCACGGGCCTCTATTTGACGGGCAGATGGGTAAATAAGGCTGCTGTAATGCATGTTCTTCATACAGTCCATTTTCCTCATATCTGCACTGGCAGCAGGCATTCGCATGTCACACTCGCATGTGATGCATGTAAAGCATGGCTTGCATGTGTTTGTACAGTGCTCATTTATTAAAGTCCGCAGAAGTGAATGACAGACGGTGTGCGTGTTATGTGTACAGTGCAGTGTGTTTGTCTTTGCCGTGTGATGAAGTTAATTGAGCGAACACGGCTTCAATCTCCAGTCTGTCCGCAGGCAGATGGCTAGATTGACTCTGAGCAGGCCTCTGCACAGCCTCTGCAGACTGAGCCCCAGGCTGCGTACACACATGCACACTCACATGGAATTATATGTTTGCCCTTACAAATATGTTGCATTATTATATCCCCATGCACCATGCTAATGGTATTCCAGGGTGAATAAATAACATTTGAATTTTTATTGTGTTTTTAATTGGCCGTTTTTTCTGCAATGTCCTTTTAAAAACACCTTTATCCTCGAAATACATGATTTTACTTTCACGAGTGTGTGTGTGTGTGCGTCTGCACGAGGTCGACAAGTCTCACAGCCAGTCCAACATTTCTATTTCCATTGCCAAATATTACATTTCTAAACTCAATTGCTGATGTCATATTTCATGATGATCACAGCTGAGTGTTATTGCCTGCAGGTTTTGTTTACTAGCCATGATGTCACATTTGATACCGGAGAGCTCCCTACGACTTAATGTGAACTTTACACGACAGAATGAGACCTAATCTGTTCAGCCGGCCCCAACTCAGGAGTGGTTAGTCAATGTGCCAATCAAGAATATGTACATGTGTGTGTGTGTGCGTGTGCACGCATTAATGCGCGCCTATGAATGCTGCGCAGAGACCTGCTGCAAGGCTCTCTGGATGTCTATGCCCTGTCCCCAGGGAGCTGGTGGGTTGGCAAGACACTCTCCAGCGTTGCCCCTGCGAGAGATGTCTATCCTCTGTCTCCTTAAATTCTGGAAGGCCGTGGACATGACTTTCACCCCATCATATGTTAGAGCGCCTGTGTACTGTGAAGAGAGAGCAGAGAATTTAAAAAGAAGCAAACACAGAAAAAGAAATTGAGAAGAATCCTGCAGCTTTGCTTTTACACCGAAAGCATCATTTCTCTTACTTAAAATCTGAATGTTTGGGTTAGAATTCTCTCTCCTACCTCAGCTGGTTGGGCAGCTGTTCAAAAAAAAACAAAAAAAAAACACCAGGAATCCGAGATCTGAATTACCAGTCTCAGACAGGATCAAGGGTTATCTCTCCACCAAACTTAATAGAATCCCTTTCATAACTTTTTGCAATATGCTCCTCACAGTCACAAACAAACTAGCTAACATGGGAAATAACAACCTTCTTGGTTGATAACCATAACCTCACACAGAAAATCAGCCATCACTCCTGCTGATAAAAATCATTATTTAGTTTAGTAACTTTAAACACGACCATATCCTGTGCTGCTTTGTGACTTCTTGTATTGATGCCTCGAAGGTAAAGGATGAAAAAATAAAGAAATAAAAGAAGAAAAGGAGGACAGATCAAAAAGCAAAGGAGTAGTACTTTGAGTCCGCTCTTGGGCATTTTGGAGTCTTTGTTGTCAAACTCCAACCACTGCTGGACGACACGGCTGACACTGGGCTCAGAGTTGTTGACGAGCTGGAAGCCGGTGATGTTCGCCCCGCCTTTCCTCAGGTCTGTCAGGTCGATATCAAGGAAGCCCTGAGACAGGAAGTGGATAGGCAGAGAGGTGAACAGAGAAATATGGGTAAGAAAAAAAAGGACATGTACACTTTGTAAATAAAATTAGGATAATTGGTGTGGGCAGTGTATGATTACACTAATACACTGACAGGATTTACAGACACTCCTTGTTGTGGACAATGAACCATTTAGTCACAAATAAAACAGAAAGAGAGAGAGAAACAGAGACGTTCAGTTTTAAAAACGGACTTGACCTTGTTTTGGCAGAGGATGTCTCCTATTCCAGACCGCGTTTTTTTGTTTGTTTGTTTGTTTGTTTTGCTTGTTTGTTTGTTATTGTTATTGACATTACCTGGAGTGACAACCCTGCTTGTTTGACTGCTCATACTACAGAACCACCCCTGAAACTATCAATGATCCTGCCAGTGATTCAGAACGAGGGCAAGGGAGATGGGAGATGTTCCCAACAAGATGACACAATGATTTTTTTGACATGAAAACTCGTCTGTGACAGGAAGTCCAATTGTCTACTGCAGCAGTTTAGCGCAGAGGTCAAATCAGAGGGGGCTCTGGGTCAGCGGCTGAATATTTTTTGGCTTGTGTCTACTTGCAATACTTCCACACAGGTTATGCCTCATAGCTGTGAGCAGCTAAAAAGTCCTTAGGGTAAATAAGGCAGAAAATCTTGACTTGTATTAGTGGCATGAGTTTATTGGCTGGGTTATGGGAAGGTTCAAGTGAGATTAATCCTCTTTTTAATCCCAAGAGTCCAAAAGTTAAAAAAAAAAACAAAAAAAACACTAGCTCTCCTGCTGATAAACAGCTTCAGATCAGGGGAGAACAGGAGGTGTCCTCTCTATGTTTTCATCAGTCTGGACGCAGCGCAGAAGCAGGTCTAAACTCTGGGTGCAGGGAGCGTAAGTAGGTGTGGCAATCTTTTTTGGTAATTGGGTAAACACAAACGCAGGCACATCTGTGGCGCTGCCTGGTGCAGTGGGAAAATGGGAGGAACAGATAAAACTAGATGGCATGTCACAGCTCATTTCAATCACGGCCAATCAGATCAGCTCCTCTCATTCCCTTTAAGACCGCTGTGGCGCACCGTATTTGCAGTTTCGTAAAGGCTGAAGAAGGAGCAGACAGGTGCAGCCAGCCAAACTTCACTCAGGAGGAAACTGATATACATATTCGTGGTGACTGCATTCAATTGGAGGAGAGTGGCGGCTGTGTTATGACTGCCTGATTTACATCCGATTCTTGCCCACTAAATCATGAAGTCACAACAGTCAAAGTCTAAAGGTGTGGACAATCAACACTATAGAGGACACAGAGCATTAGAGTGCATTTTGTTTTAATTTTTAACTCTTATTAAAAGTCCGAGGGTTCACAGGTCAATAGCATAATGAAAACAACAAATCCTTCCATTTCACTTAGAGAGGCTTTCCCAGTTAGCAAACTTCATCTCTGTCTGTCCTGAGGGGCAAGAATGATGAGAATGAAAATAAAAAAAGGAAACCTAATTTCGTGGTGCGCGCAGTCCGGAGCTAATCTCTGATAGACTGAGTTCTCATAGGCTACTGTTAACAATGGCAGGATCAAAACCTTATAGGCATCTGTGAACAATTCAAGGGATGCCTCAGGCAGAGCAAAATGGAGAAAGAAGTGATTTACTGTAATGGTATCTCCTACTTTTTTCCCCTGACTATTATGTGGAGACGGCTGTTTTTCAGAGAGGAGAAAGGCAGCGAGTGGGAGAGGCAGATTCAGTCTCTCAGCAGGCAGCCTGTCAGCATGGGGAGAAGAAGAGGAAGACAAGTGGGAATGGGTGGGAGGAGAGAGGGGGAGTGCAGATTTGTCTGTGATTTGTCTAAGATTTAAGAGGAAACTTTTGACTGATGACACAAGAAGGTGCTCCTCTGGATCGTGTCCTGCTCGCCATCTGTCTGACAGCCCACACCTTTCAGTCCTTGTTTTTTTTTTTTTTAATATCTCCACTTCTCTGATGTTTGTTTCAAGTCATCTGAAGCTTCGGCTCGCTCTTGGCCACGTGTCCATCTAAAACTTCCACTTCTTTACTTTCTCTGATCTTCATATCAAATACAGTCAAGACTAATAAAGTCACATAAAAGGGACTAGCTGTTAACTAGCATAATGTTAAAACTGTTTCATGTCCCTCTGGATTTGAGACAGGTCGTCATTGTGGTAGGAACAAAAGCAAGGCAAGCTTTAATAGACAGTGCAAACAAAAAAGAGGGGGCGCTATCTAACTCCCACCCAACATCGTCTCTCTAATGTACCTGTGTGTGTTGCCAGGTGTCCATATTTTTCAGCTGAACAGGGCGAGTTTTATCTTTTTTCTGCTCCATGTATGAGCTAATCCAGTGCAGTGAACTGAAGAGGTTACTATAGAAACTAGCAGTTGCAAACACTCTACATGGACAAGGGTATTTCTGTCAGATATTTTAACCCTATTTAAAAGTAGAATGAGAAGGATTTTCCTGATGAACAGTGTTCCTGCTGCCTTAAATTTATTTATTTACTTTTTTAAACTATTTTTAGATGCTTCAGAACATCAACTTTTCAGCCAGTGGGTATCTTATCCTTGCTGAAAACAGTCTGCAGGTTGTGAGTGCAGGAATCTAAATAAACCTGGCAAATGGGTGCTAGATTCTTAGCACACACGCAAGCTACGAGAAAGCTACGAGCCAGATGGAGGGGCGAACTTTAAATGTTTTGTTTACAAACCGCAATCAATAAATTCTTCTCATTCTGCCTTCAGCCATTAACTCAAACTCCTTTTTCTTTTCCACACACAGAGCTGAAAAGTTGCAAGGACACTGAAAAAAGTTCTTTTTTATGCAAACCTTTTAATGGACCCATTATAAATGACTGTGGTCACTTTGCGTATCAGTTGTTATTAACGCCCAAGCCTTATCATTTAAAATTAAATCTGGCAAACGGGCCAGACAAGAGAGATTGAGCCAATCTAAAAGTCCAACAGTGAGAAATTGTTCAGGCCAGCAGCTGCATATTAATGCTGTTATTACTACAGCCTCTGCTGATGTCAATTTTTCTCTTCATTTGGATGCATTTAGTAAGTCTGAACAGTGCTGCAGGGGTCTACATACCATTTGCACAATGAAAATGGCAGCAGACAAGGAGAACTAATGCATAGAAGCATGCACACATTGGCTGCTGACCTTCTTCGATCACTGAGTCTGCATAGATTTCTGTCTCTGACTGTCACAGCTTTCCTGCTTGTGCTTTACTGTCGGTCTATTACTGTCCTGCTCTTGTGTCTGTGGGTTTGACAGTGCAGTGACCGAATAAATGATGTCGCTGATGAGGAAAATGGGAAGAGAGAACATGAAACACATAAAACCAGGTAATTTCGGGCTAAATTATTCAACACATGCAAGTCTATTAAACTGGCAATAAAGTGCTGAAAGTCTGGAATCTGGTAAAAAGCCAAACTGAATAGCAATACAAATTCAATGAGATATGAAAGAATGCAAGCGGGTATTTGATACAGTTTTTAAAGAAAATTAAAAAGGTAAAAAGACAGAGATATGATGATGAGTCCTTACCAGATTAGCCAGGATGTAGTGGTAGCTCTTTGCATTCTTGCCTTGTTCAACAATCTGGAAGACAAGGTCAGTGGAGAAATAGAGAGTAAAATGCCCGGGATACACAACCACACTTTCTGCTTGTGTGTCGATGTGTGTGTGCATAACGGAGAGAGAGATTTTGATAGTGTCTCAGCAGTATGCCTGCTACAGTGTACAGTATTTGACCTTGTGCAGGACAGAAAGAAAGCAGGTTTCAATAAATCAGAGTCAAGGAAGTGAACAATGAAAATTCTATTTAATAAAAAGTAACTAGCTTAAAAAAAGACCGCTTTAATACCTGATTTGAAGACAATATGGCAACAGACAAAGTTTGTTTAATACAGCGCGAATTCGACCAGCAGCAAAATATGATGGGATGCAAGTCTGTGAGGCCATTTGGGAGTAATCCACTTTTTTGAAAAGGTCACTCCCATTGCCACACCCCTTTTAGACAATTGGCATGACCACAAACACACACCCTCTCTCACACACGCACACACACACGCACGCGACCTCCATGCCAAATTTCAGCCTCCAAGGGTGAAAACTGTGGCCACTAAAGAGTGGGAAATTTTTGTGGACCGACCAACTGACTGACTGTCAAAGTGACCTATCCAGCTGCTGGTCGCAGCTAATAATCTAATATAATATAATATCCTCTCTCCAATTCCTTGTGATGAATAGTATTACTGTGGGCCTGACTAGACACCCACTCCCACTAATTAGTATTCTCATGTTAAAGAAAAGTTAAAAAAAAAAAAAAATCATTAATTTTCTTAAATCATTATCATATCATCAGCATAATGTGTAATTACAAATGAAGGCAATTCAAACGCTAAAAGGAGCTGAGCTGAAGATTAAAAAAGCAAGCAATTATAGTTACTATTACAAACAAATAAATGAAACAAGAAATGCAGATAAAAGAACCGCAGGTAATACATCCCACTTTATATCCTTCAGATATTTAAATGTCACATACATTGCAAACAGTCGTCAATTTTTAAATGAAACACTAAATACTGCATGATTTTTGCTTTCCTCCTCCATCTTTGAATTAATCCCTGATCCATTATTAAATAACTTGCAATATTCTAATTCCCTAGAACTCCAGCGTAGTCTACCAGTGTGATCAAATAATGAAGTCCGTTAGTGGTGAATAGCGCCACAAGCCCTTCTCCCTCGCCTACGCCGCAGCGCTCCTCTGCCTGCAGGCGTCACAGGTCAGCTGAGCACGAGGGTCAAGGCAGTTTGAGCATCAGGGTGAGAGGTGTAGTGTAGTGCAAGAACTGCTTGATTTATAAAAGAAATGGGCACATGTGACACTACCTGGACTGACATTTGAATGTAGATGTCCGCTGATACAGCGGCAACACTCCAGGCGAGCCAAAATAAAAAGCCTAGTGTACTGTAAAACAAGTACATGTTTGTGAGTATGTGTCATCACAACATACTGGGCAGTCACGTCAAAAAAAGGTGAGTGGGCCACACAAATTCAAAACCGTGTATCCAATTAATAGCCTTAGCACGGGCACTGTGCATGACCTCATACATTTTTCACTCCTCTTCCTCTGTGTGTGCCTTTTCCCTCGTAGACACTTCAGCGTGTGTAATCATTTGTTTGTGTGCTGTGTGAGTGTGCGTCTAATAATGCTGTGGGTCATGACAGAAGGTGGCATTTGTTATTAATGGTGACCCCTGCACAAGGCGGGCCCTGCGGCCGAGCCCCGGGCAAGGAAAAACTAGAGGGAAGGAGGAGAGACGCACACCAGCGCTGACACCAATACACCCGACAACCGGGGGAAAACACACATTACTGCCACGGTGGAGCGACAAATGGAAATGTTTTGGATGAGAGGGGCTTTTTAATTATACATGCAAACTCGAGGAGTCACTCAGAGTTCAGCCCCAAGAGAACGGGTCATTTTTTTGTTTCTTCGTTGAAAAAACACACTCAAAATGTTTGGAGGTAGCTCTCCTGTCACAGCGAATGCTCTCACAGGACTGTATCAACATTCAGCTTACACGAGAAATCACCCTCAGGATACTGTCACTGACATTATCGGACAAGAATCTGTGTTATTGTAGCAGATGAATCAGATGAACAGGAATGAGTTTAAAGGGCAGAAGAGGTGCTGTGTGTGTGTTCGTCATTGTTTGGGCGCGCAGGCAGGGCAGTGTGGAGGCAGGGAGCAGATGTGGATGATTGATGGTGGCCGTCTGAATGGAGAACTTCTCAGGCTCGGCTCCTGTAAACTGGTGAGAACTGATGCAATAACCTTAACTGAAGACACCGGGCCATCAATAACATTCACACAGAGCAGCCAAAGCCTACGCGTACAGATGGGGATTGTGTGTGTGTGTGTGCGTGTGTGTGTGTTTGTTATGAGCATCCTTAAAGTCTATGTGTGTGTATGTGGGTGTTTTCTTACAAACAACAATGTGCTTGAGCAGAAAAAAAAAACTATTAAAATCCGACAGGAAACTCATAAATCATACAAGTAATATCAAGAAGAAAAACATTGCTAATATCACACATTTGTGGATATCTATGAGGATACATTTGCCTGTGATGATTCAGATGGTTCCAGGTGTGTGCATGTGTGCCATTAACTGACTGTCTCCCTTAGTTACTGTTGCTATGTCTATCATGTTTTCGTTTCGTGGGTGGCACATATGCAGTTTGCAAGATCTTTTTAATAGCAGACATTTTAACTTGTCACAGCTGTAAAAGAACAGGTGATATAAATTTGGCTGACATGGCTCGGTTCTATTAAGTGAGTTATGGGAGAGATCCAGTCTGCACAATAACAGGATCCTGAAAGTGTCTCATTTAAAATGGGATGCAATCAGTTTTAATATTAGTGACACCTGTGCTTCTCCTGCTACGATATGCTAAAATACAGGCTATGAAAACCATCTACCACAACAGTCGCAACTGTACTTCTTCTTCTTCTTTTTTTTTTTTAAATATTGCACTTGTTTTAAGACAGAAGCTGGGAAATGCAGGCTTCTCATTTTGGCAATTTTGCAGCTTGCAATGACAACATCTCACAAGCAAATGTTATTTTGACTTTTTATTGTTTGTTTTAAGCGAGTAACTTTAAAGTGTAACTAAACTCCGGAGTTTTGGCTGATGTGCATCCTTCCTGAAATTCAAAAAATGCATCTAGAATGTGGAAAAAATTCCTAATATGGGCAGCACTAAGAGGTGGGGCTTTACTAAGAGTAGGCTGTGAATATTGTATTGTTTGAGTATAGTAATTGTAAGATTGAGCTGTTAGCATGTTTTAGTTTTCACACGTGTCCACAGTTTATTTAAAAAGCAGTCAGTTTCTCCCCACCAGAGTCCCCTCGCCCTTTTCACAGCGGTGTGTTACCATCAGAGAAACTTCAGTCGCTTATTCCTTCATTTCTTTGACATATCTGAGTTTAACTCGACACTTAACTGTGAGAGGACGTTGGTACATGCAATCTCCTTCACTTCAGCCTCCAAATGGCAGTCACTAGGCCTACATGCATTTAGAACGGAAATGGAAAAGTCTGGTAATTTCCACTAAAATGTCCAGATTTAGACCTGAATCAATCAAAAACACTACCAAATACTTCTTAGGCTCGGATTTCAGCTGAAAAAAAGTGGTTTAGGGGTTTGGGTTCTCTTTAAAAAGACCTCATTAGGGCTATTAGTGGCTACATGCTATCATACTGAGGAACTAATGCTGAAGCTATATAACTCGGGCAAAATGTCAGCATCATCACTTGTTGGAATAAACTAAACACCAACTTAAGAAATTTCTTTGTTCTTGTATTTCAGTGAAGAGATTGTTACTCATAGCATTCTTAATATGACGAGAATCTAAAAGCAGACTGTTATTTCTAACATGAACTCATCTGGCTTCATACTTTTTTGTATTATCTGAAAATGTATTTCATCTTTTTAAAGAGGGCAAACTTACAGCTGAGTGTGTGCTAGTCTGGCATGGATTGCCAGCAAATCAGAGTCAAATAGAGCTTACATTAAAATAGATCTGATGTTACTCTAAACTCTGATGGCATCCAGAAAAGGCCTCCATCTGGTGAAATGCTCCTTAAACATGAAAGAAACACGCGGTCGCTACAGTAAATAGTAACCTTGTTAGTCAGACATGCTTGCACTTTGTGTTTTTGGTTTAGGAAAGGCTACAGAAAAGTAGCGACCACCAAAACTGTGCAGATTTTTGAGTGCAAGTCTTGCTAAAGCCTTTTGTGCACGGCTTCAGTGTGTTGAAATCCAAAGCTTGAACCACCATGTAGTTACGGTAGCTAAGCTACGACTGAACAATCTTTGCTTGGTTTAGTGAACACTAAATTGTGATGCCAAGGTTCTGTTCTTTCAACAGTATAGTGATAAGTGATGATCCTTTCACAGAAGAACTGCCGACTCCAAATGCCAACGCCGCCTTATTTATCTCTGCTGTCCTTGATGCTCCAGGTGACAAACCACCAAAGCAGACCACCAACCAACCCCCACCTTCCATTTATATCTCCTCCTTCCTCCCTAAGCCTCTCCTCTTCGTCGTTCGTCTGAATAAAACATGAAAACCTTATTATGAAGTGTGTGGAGGTTTTCTTTTTATATATATGTATTTTTATGGAGAGGTACTTCAAACTCAACATGCAGGCTAATTACTTTGTGATCATGAGCTCTTTATTAGTCCAAAAGGTGAATTCAGTGACCATGTAAATTCCTACTTGTAAAATTTGGAGCTTATGGAAAACTCACAATAAGTTTATGTGATGCCATTAAGTTTTTTTTTTTTTACATCATACTATTATGTTAATTACATCCTCCATCAGTGCAAAACCAGCAAACAGTTCTTTACCTTTTTGATGATGCCAGTGAGCCTCTCGGTCTCACAGTCGATGATAATCTGGCCCTCCTTCCTTTTGTCCAAATCCTTGAACACTTTCA
>JAPZDX010000025.1:6896928-6911691 GCA_029783625.1 Naso annulatus
CCGCTGCTGTGTCCAGAACCTTCTGCAGCACTGACAGGCCTAGAGAGTAGAGTTGAGAAAGGCGAAACTTTTTTTTTTTCCTTTTCTGAAACTGCACAAATCTATCTACAATTTCAACTGGTGTCTGTATCTTATTAGGCATTAAGAGACATAAATTATACAAAATTGTGTTATCAATAGTTACATTTGGAGCTGTAAGATAAATTTAAACAAAACAGAAGCCATGCAGAAAGCCAAACTGCTCTCCATAAGCTTATCCATCAGAATCTCCCCAGTAGCTCCAGTGATGAAGTACAGCAAGTGGGACAGTCCATTAAGCAAACTGACACATACAGGTGTGCTTTTCCAGCATGAACAGTGCCGGGCTAAATAATCACCACTTTCACACTAACAAATAATCAGCCTGTGCATCATTCGAACGACATGCTCACAGCCAGCTTTACGTCCTCCCAGCGCCAATTACAGGTGGCGCTACTCAATTACAATGTCACCGATATGCTGCTGAGACATTCGAGCATCATAGAGAAAGGAGGTAGAGCAGCCAATGAGCTGAGGGCTCATGCTAGGACAGGAAATAAAAGGCGATTAGAGAACACATTGATCTTGAGCTCTGATTTACAATCTGACTCACTGTTCCTCTCCTTTGCTGCTGGCAGTAGACCAATCAGATTCCTCTCGAGCTGGCAGCCACAGTTGTTCCACAGAGTAAATAAAGTAATTTCACCCGCAGCAGACTTGCAGCCGTTACCCAAATGAATTACAGCAATTACAAAATTTAGAAATGTAAACTAAGACACGATGTAGCTGTATTTGTTTTTCTTCCACTAAGCTGGCAAACACTGTCAAAGCCACTGTTGGACCTATGCATGATGTGTTTTGCATGTACTCCATGCTTGTTTGTTCATGTTCATACAGACGCTTTATGCATACTGAGCAAATGTACAAATGGCTTATCTACAACAACAACAACAACAAAACAGAGCCCTGCCAAAAGAAGGATGAGAAATGCAGTCACAGCCTCTGACGGATGATTGCCTGGCCTTATTACAATGCACACCAGCTGCTCTCCAGGCAATTCATGCAACCTTTTTGACACCAGATCGTTAAGGAATACAAAGATGGATGGTGTTTCACCTCCATAATACAGCGCATGTAAATAAATTAGACACAAGGAAAAATTGTAAAATTGGTAAAGCATTACAGAAAAGGTACACAGAGACATATGGCACCTTTCATGGTGTCTCTTCCATTCTCTGTTGCTTAGAAGTGAAATATTGTAGTCCTTGTTGCTCACAGATTTAACAGTAGCTGTGAAGCTAATGATAGGCGTGGAGCACAGGTGGCTGCTAATCATTGCCATGAATAAGTTCAGTAGGTCCAGAGCAAAATGGACAACGGTCTTTGCAAGAAGTTAAAGGTTTCAGCACCATGGACAGCACAAGGCAACACAATCTGACCCAGCAGTTTAAAAAAGACAAATCCATCCCATTAAAGCTGTGGATTTTTTATCTTTTCATTCTTTTGTTACTTCTTTTTTTTTAATTATCTTAATAGTCTTTAATCATCTCACTTCTTAGTTAATGCCATTAAGTGTTAATTTCATTATCTGCATAATGCACATTATGTTCCAGCACTTGAGCATACAGTTGGGCAGCAGTCAACAGGGGCTAAAATTAGTGCTTGAATCTTATTAGCGCTTAGTGTTGAGAATGTTCTGTACTGTATTAAATTACAGAGAGACCCAGAGACAAGTTTCCCTCAATGTTATCAGTGACACTGAACTATTACATTTCTTATCTTTTCATATATTTCATCTATTCTTTTTTCCTTCCCTGTTTTTCTCCCTAGTTTTGGTCTCGATATGTTTACATTGAGTATCCTCTCCCCTTTTTAAATGCAACTATGTGGCTGATGCAGCCCTATAAATCAGAGACAGTCTGACAGGGAGGCTCGTGGGACTGGCCGAGGTTAAGGGGAAAAAAAAAAAAAAAAAAGGTCCTCAAAGGCATCCTGGAAGAGAATAACATCATAATGGAATCTGGCTGTCATAAGCACCCTTTTGGCCAGAGGCAATACATGGAGACCTGGGCACCAGGCAATACAGAGAGTAGAGAAAATAATACTTTGGGGAAACCATTTCCCGAATATTGTTTATGATGGGTTTAATGGGCTATCACACACATTTGTTTTCCCGCTCTTGGCTTTTGAAAATAAAACTAAGAGGCACTTTTGTTTGGGGATGCTCTGCGGTAAGACAGCAAGACGGATGTTAATAGAAAAAAAGGGGGGAAAGTATTAAAGCTACTGAGATGCTAGGAGTGTAACAATGCATATGGCATATTTGTATGTCCTTGACTATGCCAGATAATATAATAAAACGCAGAGAATCTGAAATATAAATGCATATCTCATATAAATATATTACTATTAGCAGAAATTCAAAAACTTTTGGCCTTTTCGTCGGCAGTATTTAAGTGCTTTATAAGTGAATACGATGACAACATATTTTGATAAATATCTGGAAGAAGTACACACACATACATTGCACGCACCCACACACACACACACACACACACATATATCAAATTGATCCAATTTAAATACAATTTTTCTTAAAGGCTTAAAATAACCCTGTGGGAAGGGTGACTACAGCGTCGTATCCAGGCAACAGACGACTACTGATATGGACTCCACTGGCTCCATCCCACCCCTCAATCACACAGGGGTGACCCTGCACATACACACACATACTAAACAGTTCACAAGTGGATAATGAAGGGATCACAGCAGATAAAAAAAATCAGTGTGACATGCGGCGCTACGGCCATCATGCGTGAACAGGACTGGAGACCACTGTGAAATCTCCCCTGTCACTGCTCTATATAATGTGCTGTGCACAGTGACATGATGGCATCTGTCTTTTAAAGCTGACTTAAGCCAGTTTACGTCTTTCACACAAGTCAAAAACATTAGCAGACAGAAGTTGCAATATGATAAAACTGTAGAAAAAGTGCATGCTTTTGGACACACACATAATACTCTTATAGTCATGCTCTAAAACCCACAACACCTGGGACAGATGGCATGGCATTATGGGAGGTGTATAGCTGATTGGCCAGAGTGAAGCTGAAGAGGAGGAAGCAGGAGGCTGACAGGTGCGCTGCATTATTTCTGCCTGCCTCTGCAGGAGTGTTATGAAGTTGCTCAAATTGAATTCCACAGCACTTCGTGTGTTGTTTTTTGTCTTTTTTCTTTGGGCATGCTCCTGACAAAGGGACAGCAGCAACACAGGTTACTGCCAGAGACTGCTCAATAAAAGCCTAATCTTTTGTTCTATTGTGTGATTTATCCGCTATTCAGCGCAGGTCAATGTTTCCTTTCTGTGTTCTCTCTTTGTAAAAAAAACGGTGGTCTGACAAAAATGCTCTGATGGCTGCTCATTGCGGCACAATGGGCAAGATTGACCCCACTGCTGTCGCCATGGCAATATCAAGACAGCTTTTGGTTGCTGGGCTAATAAGTGGCTCCGTTTCTGACCATCATCAATATATGCACGTAGCGTAAAGGAGCTCCTTCTTCAAAAAATAATCCCATTCTGAAACTTGAAATGCTCGTATTCAAAGGAGAATGAGGATGATATAAAATAAATATCTTTTCAAAATGAATAATCATTTGAGAACCTTTATATGAAATATCTTCGAGAATAACCGACATTAATACACGTGTCAAAGCTTGAAGAAAATGTGTTTATCAAACTTTAAGTTATCCACTGAAAATGATAGAGCCAAATACACAGTACAATGCTATATTTTTGGTAAAGGGTGAATATGTTTCCTACCTGAGTCAGAACTGTACATGTAGACAAACTTGGTCCATCCGTAGTGGTCGATCACTCCCACTAGAGCATCCTGGAGCTCAGGCCTTAGCTGGATGACGAACTGGTTGGCCGTCTCAATGGGAAATGACGGAGTGACGAAGCAGACGTGCAGCGCTCCGCAGAAGGACATGAGCATGTTGACCGTCTTCCTGTCATACAGGCCGATGATGGCATAAACACCCTTGGAGAACTGGGAGCAAACTGTCAGAGAGAAAAGAAAAAAAACAACTGTGTTGAGATCTGGTCACAAAGGCCACAGTCTGTGATTCGCATGATTTTCTTAGTCGTCAGCCCATTCAGTGACCCTTTGTGCACTACGGATGGGGACATCTTCCCTAATTTTTCATTTTTTTTCTTTTAATTTGTCGCCTGTTTGTACCTTCTGTGTAGGCTTGTAAATGATTGTGCTGTTCTATAGATTTCCTTTAGTACGTGAGACGAAGATTTACTGACTTAAAGCTAAAATTATTAGTCAAATAATAAAGTTCGACAGTTACTACCTCTCCAACCTAAAGATTTGCTGCCTTTCCCATTTTATAGAGTAATTTGAATACTTTTAAGTGTTAGACTTTCAATCAAACAAAGAAGCGATTTGATGACATCTCCCTTGGACATTGGAGAATTATCATGTTCAGTTTTACTTTTTTAATGCTTTAAAGACTGAACAACTAATCAACAGATCAATAAATAATCACCAGATATATCAAAAATGGAAATAGCTGTTACTTGCAGGCCCTTACTGATGTAAGTTGAAGTGAACTGAGCTAAACTGAATTCTATATAGTTTGAAAGTTTTCATCATGCTTTTGTCTATATTGTCTATCGCCTGGACACACCAGAATGAAATAAAATAGAAAATAAAGAAATAAATTAAAAGACAAAATATGTGATGTTTAAGAAAAGGTAAAAAGATATCTGAAAAGAGAGAAAAAGAGCTCTCCGTTTTTAGTCACTAGTTGTTAACCCTCCCGTTGAATCATCACATGGTGCTTTTGAATTTTCAGCTGAGTCTTTTGTCCATTACGCTTTCCTTTGTGACATGTTTATGCGAAGCTGGTCAGTTTGTCCATCTGTACACCACCAGTCTGTGTGTTTGCCTTCAGTGAAAGGTGGAGGAGGTGAAGGCAGATTAGGAGTAAAGAGGTTAATCAATGCATCCCCAGGGTTCCACTGACATTTACTTCCAGCAGGAGGCTGTTTCCGTCTCTCATTTGCTTTTCTCCCACAGTCTCTTTATTCTCTCATTGTCTGTCCGTCAATTTGAAGCCTGCCACGCCCTCGAATATCATAAAATAATTAATTTATGTCCACATACGTCTGCTCAGAAGGTATATCCTCTCCGTGCTTTCAGCATAGCATGCTATCTTTGCACTGGCAGGTCTGGTCTGGGCTATTTTCTGCTGTGGCGATGGGGGGGCCTTACTTATCTCAGTATTTACCAAACAGATTGAAGTCGCTGCCTGTCCCCGCGCGAAGGCCAGCTCGCTGCTAGGAGCTGAGGGAGAGCGAGAGAGAGGATGGCCCGCACCCAAAACGCCTAACCCGTCACAGACCTGCACCCTCCGGGCAGGCACGTGTGTGTGTGTGCGTTTGCGTATGTGTGTGACGGAGATAAAGGCAGAGCAAGAAAGGGAGAGAGGGAAATTCGGTGGTATCGCATAAAAATACATGTGCACACACATGAGTGCGCACACACACATATGCAGCCTCTAGTGCTCCAAAAGCCTGGTGACTCACCCTACTTAAAGCAAGCCCTGAAATAGACATTTTGAGCCTCGCCACACTGACTCAGTAACAGTTCTATCTTTCCTTCATGGTCTGCACACGCTCCTGCTATTAAATCGACACTCTCTCAGCTATTGCTTTCCTCTAGCACACATTATATTTCCCCTCACAATTTTCTAGGACCAATTTCAGCGGTGGCCTCCATGTTCATGCCCGGATAAAAGGTAATGAGAGCTTGTTTGACTTTTTGTGCAGTGTCCCATTACTCTGCCCTACGGCAGGTTAACATGTTTCACTGAATGTGAGTCATTTTTCATACCTACAGTATGTCTGTCTGATAAATGCAGCCATGTGGCACGTACCTCCTGCTCCGAGCTGGCAAAGAGAACCATGTGCTCGTCTAATTCGACATGAGCATGACATAGAACATTAGTGTAACCCAGCAGTCTCGGGTCTCGTTCGGGCAGCAGTATAGAGGAGCGGCATATTGAGTGTGTTTGTGTGCGCGCGAGTGGCTTGTTAGCACCACTCCACATGTGTAACGACATTTGAGGCAGGGTTGAGAGACCTAAAGTGATCTTGAAGACCCCAGCAACACCTGTCCACCCTGGCACTAAATGTCTCCTCGCCACAGTTACAGCTGCCATGGTGGCAGGACTGAGGTTGCCCGGGCAACAGTCTGTTTCTCTGGCAGAGATTACAGTAGCTCAGAGCGGCTAAAGGACTTTTGGAAGATGAAGTGGGAATTGTGAGTGTTTGGACATTTTGTCATAATTAGGTTTCCCCTTAAGGAATTAGCAAATTTGCAAAACTGACTCGGCTTTGCAAAATCCTTTGATAATTTCTGAAATAATGGACGATTTGCAGCACATTTCCACTGCATTACATTTTTCTTTTTTTTAAATTCAAAACACACCCTTGTCATTTTCAAAAGTCAACAAAATTCTTCAGCCTATGCATACAGATAATGCTGAAAAGCTCTCTGGAACTGTCTACCGACTTTACATTTTCACTCTTTTTGAAACTTTTCCTATGAATGAACAACAAGTTGATTTGCATTTGATGTGGCCAGAGAGTTTGGGGCCCCGGGTAAAGAGAAGGGAAACTCAAATCCTAAAGGGACTGATGCTCGCACAACAGGAGGAGCTGTCAGAAACAACTCACGCAGCTACTGTCTTCCCTGTTCTCTGTTTCCTGAGCCCTGCAGCTGTTCTTCTGCTTAGCATGAGCCAAATATCAAATGACAGACGTGTCTGTGCCGTCTGCACAAAGAGGGCGTGTTTGTGACAGTTGTTCGGCATCTGAGGCTGTGATGGAGGGCTGTAAGGGGCTGGTAGGCTACGCAGCATCCTTCATACTGTCCATGAATGTTTAGTGTCTGGTACAAAATCACACACTGCTTCTGTATCTTATCAAGATATAGTCTGAGTTAGAGTTGATGAACACATTAACTAATGCCCAACATTTGAAAATAATGAAGGATATAAAATACAAGTTTTCAGTCAGATAATTATTTGACAGATGTTCAAAATTTAAAGCAATAGAATTCATTCAAAATATACTGTCAACTAGTTGTGGACAGAAGAGAATATCCTGATATAAAAACAAGTCTATCTGACTGAGCAATAGGTAAATATAGGTCAATTTTTGCCAAATATATTGGCCAACTGCATTGGTTAAAGGTATCAAGGTGCCCTTGTGTACGGTGCATGCCTCCCGGCTACTCCACTGGAGCTGCTCAGTAACCTGTGTTTAGACCTGTGGTACTGCTGTGCAAAGCTTCTTTGTGTGGGTGTGTGACTCCTTTTTCAATAGCTCTGCATTGCTTGATATGTCAAAAAAAAAAATCAATACAGCTGAATTGAAATGTACCAAGTGCAGTCACAAAACAATTTTTCAAATGTATTTTTTGGGAGCCAAAACCTAACCGGATTTTAAAGGAATCAATATCAGGTCGGTGTTTTAAGCGTGCTGGCTCAGTTAAACACAAGTGCTCTGGGCTCATGGGTTGACCGTGACCATATGCAAATGACTGACTCTGATAAGGATGGTACATACATTATATGCCTCCACACACACACACACAAGAAGTGCAGGGGTTATACTATTTTCCTCCTCTGGGACTTGCATGCCATTATCCAGTGCAACATTAAGGTCAGCAGTACAGAGGGAATTTCACAGCAGCAGGAAGTCGGGTTCAGCTAGAGGGAGCTTACCAACGGAGGGTTCTTGTTTAGCCAACCGGAAAAGGTCCTTTTTTAACAGGACCCTACTACTGAGGACTGACATGTCAGTTGACTCCACAAAATGGGACATCTGATTATGTTGCTCATCTTGCCCCCCCCCTGCTCAGCTACACACAATTCTCTATTCTGTGTATTTTCACCATGGAGTTTTTCTTGTTTGTTTGTTTTTAGAGCATCGACGAACAGAAACGGTGGAATGGAAGAGTGAGCAGCGAAAATCCAGCTCAGCTTTCCTTCACCTCAGCGTTACCCTGCCAGATTGATTCCTCGAGTCACACAACACCTTCATACAGTGAGTCGCTATCCTACGACTACACCAAGGTTTATGTTGTCCAGCCAATGTCACCGTCACGCCAGAAGACCTCCATTTTAAAATGACGGTCAAACCTTTTTTTTTCCCTTCTTTTCATCAAAACTAAAATACTTCACAAAGCAAGACACAACCAAAGAAACCAAGGACACTCTCTGTTGGGCTGCAGCTTACTATTATTTTCATTACAAGTTAATCTTATTTTTCTCATCGTTTAGTAATTTTGTAGATGTTATTTGATTACCAGATATATTACCAGCATAAGGACAACAGAAGAACATTTTAAATGGTGGATACAGAGCATTTTGTTTTTAGCCTTGAAACAATAAGCGGATTATCAAAATTTATACTGATTCACTTTTCACTGACCAACTAATCAATGAATTAACTTCAACTTTCATTTCATCTCATTTTTTGCTCTCCTGACATTTACCCCAGTAATTCCAAACAACAGTTAGGGCTGCTTATATTTATTATCGCCAGATTTGGACCAAGGGGTTAAAGCACCAGCTGTGAACCGGAAATTCTCTGGCTGGCATCTGGTCGAGGACCTTTGTTCCGAGTCATTCCGCATCTTAGGTCATCATCATTTCTTCCTTCATTTCCTGTCATCTCCTCATTGTTATTCTAATAGAGTCGCAAAAAGCCCCTTCAAAAAAATCAAATGCATGCGACACAAAATCATGCTAATTGCGTGAAAACAAATGTCAGGTTGGGCTAAAATAAGGTTTCTTTACTTGCTGACTCTTGTTCATAATGTATGCCATCGTATCTTTTCCATATTTACTTTAAGGGGTCCTTTGAAAGATGAGAGGGGAGACAGAGGCAGGAAGGTTGCTGTCACATCAAACAGTAATATACACCACCTCTACGAGGGTGAAGGGTCACACAATCAACCGCAGCGCCCTTTGAGGGGAGATAAACACATGTGACACCAGACACTGAAAGACGCACACAATCATCCTCCACTCAGCCACCCATGGCTAATAACTGTCAGATGATGTGTGTAATAAAAACAGAGAGCATGTTGTGGTCCCTCTGGTCCCATCCGTCTTCCAGGGAGCTAATCAGCTATGTTAATGAGAGGCAGAGCAAAGGATGCCGATATTTGATTCACACACGGGCACATACTGTATGCATGCATTCAGGAGCTGCTAAAGGCACGCACGTTCCCTCAATACCCCTATCTCATCAGAAAAAAAAAAAAAAAAAAAAATTCTCCCTGCTTTTGATAAGAAACCGTCTCAAACAGCTTGTGCTTGTGAAAAATCCATCAAGTGATAGGTGTGGGTGGCCTATTCTGTGAGGCCTCCAACACAGCACAAAGTACAATCAATTCCCTACCATTCAGAGGACACGGACCCAGGGGACCGAGACGCAGCGCCAGCGTGGGTCTGCATGAATGTCTCCAGACGTGACTGAGCAACAGGGATTCTTTCTGGGATCTCCTGCAAATGACTTAACATCTATTCCGAAGGCGATGAGTCATTCAGTGTTAATGTGTCAACGTACTGCAAAGGAATCATTTCAACCGAGCATATTCTGTAATACTGAGTCAAGAGACACAAAACAGGTTTCAGAGGTTTGTAGGTGGAGGTGGGCTTTGCCTCACTGCCTCTCTACCTCTCTAGGGTATCCATATGCCCCGCGGAGTGTTGCACTCCAGAGAGGTGTGCTCGCTGTTCCCTGGTCTAAACTGCTTTAGCTCCTCAAGCTTAAGGGAGATTTACTACCTGTGCAAGAGCAATAAAACAGTTTTTATGTTGCCGCTGTTCCCAATGTGTGGCAAAAAGAGAGAGACAATAATAGAGAAAGAGGAGAAAAAGAAAGATGAAGAGTGGAGGTAAGGTCTAAGTTATAATGGGTAGAATGAAGAAAAAAAAAAGATGACAATAGAGATCCTTTTCTCTGGAGCTTCTGCCACTAGGGACACCAGTGATCAGAGCAGCTGACCAGTCAAACAGGTCTTTAGATTTATGCTGGGCAGCAATAAATACTCACGAGAGATTACATTAGTTAAAATGGGCTACATGGAAGGTTAATAAGGATGAGCCAAAATGCAAGTATGTTTTGAAACGCAGGTGAGGGCCGACAGAAGGGAAAGCTGGTTGCTGGAGAGGAGAAGAAAGAGAAGCATTAGTGTCAGTGAGAGGAGATGATGGGGAGACTGCTGCGAACAAAGAGAACAGATGCCAGCCTATCAGTGGGAAACACAGGGACCACACAGCGAAATCTAGATTTCTTCTATTTTCTCAAAGTAATAAAACAATGGCACTGCATCGCCTCATTAAATGGGTAATCGAGGGTGTGAGAGCACTCCCCTCAGCTCTGAACATATCTCTTCCTTCCTGTGTCTCACTCTCTAACCCTCCCATGCTAAGCCTTTGTCTTTCCTCCTTGCTGTTTCTCACCATGTTTCCAATCTGGTTTGCTGCGGAGCTTGACGCCTGCTGAACAAATGCTTACCTGGGCAGTGGGTCAGAAACCCAGCCCAGACCAACTCCTGTCAGGGGGTATGGAAACTCCAATTATCTCCTTAACAATCATCCCTTCGCAATTATCTCCCCATCTGCGTATCAGTGTCTACAGGTGCAGAGGGACAGTCCTGCTCACACACTTTCATTTCTCTGACAGAGAGAAGTGATGGAGGTGGAAATGTGGAGCAAGAAGAGGCTACCGTACATCCTGCATACTAATTCTTTAGGAACTGTTGTATAAATTAACAATGTCTTTGACAAATTCCAGCCAAGCCACTGGGAAATGTCAGGAAGTGTTTGTAACAGACCTGAGCAGAATTTCTGAGTACAGCCAATGCTGCAAATGCTGCATTCATTTGCTTACAACAACTGAATAAAGGTGTAAGGAACAATTGTTGTTGTCGCTGATTATCTGGCGATTATTTTTGTGATTAATCATTTACTCCTAAAATCCAATTTAATGGAATACTGAAAAATGATAGAGGAGTGAACATTTGGCAGTTTTGCTTGATTAAGCTATTGAAATTAATAATTGACCATTGTTGGCTATTCATTTTCTGTCAGCCATCTAATCAATTAATAGACTTACTGTTTCAACAGCACATCCAACAGAGGCTCAAGAGCAAAGCTGCAGCAGTACAGTAGTATGAACCCTGAAGGGGGAGGCGATGTGAATAACAATTTTAAGATACATTCTGAGTTGGTCTTTGGAACTTCACAAGAAACTGTATATGGGTGCAATGACAGGAGTCTTGGTTAAAACGATGAATTAAATACTAAAATTATAAAGGTATTTCATCACATTAATGGAGAAGATGACAGCGCGCTAAACACCCTCCCACAAACAGCGACAGTCCAATCATAGGCAAGCCAAGCTAACCACATAACCAAGCACGGCAGCCCTGTCAGTCTTTAGATTGCTGGACACGTTGAGCTAGCATGAGGCTAAGAGCAATATCCAAATCACTGAGATGTTCTTTTCAAACCAAAAACACAACAACTGAAGTAAAGAATAACTAATGTTTGTCTGCTATCAGTTATGCTACAAAAACACTAGCATGCACAACTGGCTGATTGAGTAATACTGTTAATATGTTATTAACTTCCAAAGCTAAAGAGCATGTCTCTATCTTAGTTAGCAAAAGTCCCCTCGAAGATCATTTTAGAGGCCTCTTCTTTTAACAAATATCAAGCAGGCAATTTTAAACCTGCTCTCATGCAGACAGTAATTGGCTTGTTAGCTAGCCAAAACAAAGTATGCCTGCGAAAGCATCACCCCGGTCAGCAAAGTCAACAATCACCAGCTAAAACTGTGAAGCCTAATTATGTCCATTTTTGTATTAGGTCAAGGACCCTTTGTTACAAACACTGGAATATCAGTGGTAAATCTGCAACTGTTACAACAGCAAACTACATAGCTTGCATATAAGCTCGAAAGGCACTGCAAACAGTCAGCTATAAGCACTGTACATTGAGTATTATCTTGAAGTTCTGCTCAGTTAAACATTAACCTCAAAGGTCAAACATACCTACAGATATAAATACTGAATATGTGGTGGGAGACAAATCTTATATTGTACGGAATATACTTCTAACTGTCTAACTGCTATGCCTAATCCATACTTGTCTGTATATATGTGTGTGTGTGCGTGTGTGTGTTTTGTTTTCTTTGCTTCTTCAACCTTCAGCAACTGGTGCAGGTCTGGTGTCGTCAAATGGCAGTCATTTAGTACTGCGAGCATCTGCACGGCTGTGCCGATGACAACAGAACTCTTGTGTTATCATTGTAAGAGCATTTACATGGTGTCACACTGTTTAATATGCTTGTAGGCTTTGTTCCTCATTAAAGTACACAGAAGCTCCTGAGATGTGCTGTGTGACAAAAGAGGGCTTCTGTTTTTGCTGCAAAACCATGACAGCTGCCGTCATCCGGCGCTTGTCCCTCCACCCCGCAGAAAAAATCCTGGTTCTCATCCCCGAACACATTGTTTTCTAATTGCCAGCCCCACACGTCTCAGCTCAGACCTCCACGTCCCAGCTGCCATTACCTCCATAGACGACAGATTTGTTTTAAATACTTTGTTAGCTCGCATGAATACAGAGAAGTATTTGGAGCAGGCTTAGAGAGACAATAAGAACAAAGAGACACAGAGAGGACACCACCATCAGTAATGTACGTGGTTTTATCACTGAGACAACAAGCACACCTGTAATAAGACTGGTCTCTTGTCAACACAACACTTCTCAAACATCAAGGTACTCGTTGGTCATTGAGATTACTTTAATGTGGTGAGTGATTTTTATAAAATGGTCACACAAAAGGTTGAGGAGATTAAGTGACAGGTTGCTTATTTTCTCCTTACCAACCATTAATCTCTTCCTTCACCTCTATCCCATGGGCACATCCACTCTTCCTTTCTTTTGCAAAGCAAAACAGGCACACACAATACCCAGAAACAACCTCTGTCCCCCTTCTGCTTCACACTCTATCACTCTGCTGCTTAGGGAGCAGTTTTGGCTGATCTACATTGATTGCTATGGGCCATTCTCTATCTCTGGTGCTTCGAAACCAAAAAAAAAGAAAAAAAAATCCAGGCCTTCTCATTCATCAAACAAGCACCTGCCAGACTCTAGCCCAAGAGAAAAAAAAAACGTCACTTTTTCTTTTCTTTTTTTTTCCCTTCCGCATGCTCTTTGTTTTTTTCCTCGACAAATAACTGTCATGTCCTGGAGAGTCAGGAGGGAGCGTTGATCTGCTATTCGTCCGCCTTTTTCAATAACACATCGAACACTCTGTAATCCCTCTAAACATGCATGCGCTGTGGAAAGCAGTCACCACAGCTGTACCTCAATGACTGACACAGTAGATTCACAATAAAAGACAAAACCCTAGAGCCTCGCTGACAACAGCTTCCGGTCTGGAATTGTTGCTTAACCTCCAACCCCCAACCCCTTCCCCTTAACACACACATCCCAGCTGAGACTGTCCTTTCTGTGATGTCGTTTGCCTGTGTGTGTGTGTGTGTGGGGGGAGGGGGGCACGAGGGGTGTGTCAAAGAAATTCAGAAATAAAGGTTTCTGGGAGACAGATGTTTCTTTTTGGCTTCTCCGAAAATATTTTTTAGCATTGCCGTACTTAACCAAGTCAGATGAATTGTCTTTTTCTTCTACTGGGTTATTATTACATATTTATGCTGATAACTCCGTGGAGTGATAGCTTTGGATATGTTGCGCTGAATAATACATTAAATGCATCTGCTCGAGCTCTGTCTCTGATTGGCTTTTGTTTGTGTAAAAGTGTGTGACCACAGAACTTCACAAAGCAGTCTCACATGCTTGCACACATTTCTTTTTAGAAGTCAGAGCTAGAAACTACTCTGATGAGGAAAACTCAATGCAGGTAAATGTTGCAGTAGAGGGACATGTGAAAAAACACATTGAAAAAATATCTTTCTTTTTTTTTAATGTATGCTTGTAAAGGATCCAAATGTTTGTTTGTGATTTATTGTTGTAGTTTTGCCTGCCATTTTAGTCATGATGACACAGTTCTCAAGTCACTGAAGCGATCTCCGAGGTCTAGGAATACAAGTACATAGCTAATATGAATTCCGATTGGGAAAGCAATGAATAAAAGCGGTCAGACAAGCCCATAATCAACCGCTGGACAATAAATCTGAAAAGAAAACAGTAGGATTTACAGGATAGTAAAACGGACATTTATTCTACGGAACAAATACACCTCAAACGTCTATGGTTGACCTGGTCATAATCCACTGATAGAAACATTGACAAGAGAGTCATGTGATGACATCGCTTTGTTTTGAGGGTTCAAAAACTAAAAAGGTTTGGAACCACTGATTTAAAATAGTACATTTTGTGGTAAAACTAAGACAATCCACCTGAACCACAGTAGTTAAGGGGTGTGCTGCCCCATCGGCCATCTTTGTAGCAGCGACGCAGTATTCCTAAATACAACCACTTAACCTAAGGAGTACATAGATTTGATGGTGCATGTCAAGTCACCCTTAAATCAGTCTGTGAACATTCACCTTGTATCTCAGTTTCTTCCACTGAACGTTTTATTTTATACAAATCTTTTTTTTTTTTTTTTTTTTTTTTTTACAAATG
>JAPZDX010000025.1:6977549-6987608 GCA_029783625.1 Naso annulatus
GGAAGCCAAAAATGTCAGAGACGTGCACGTCAGGCTACAGCCTGAAGTGTTGAGTTGAATAGTTAATGAGATGTGCAATGACTGTTTATATGATAAATATTAGTAAGTTCAGAAAGGCAGTGTACTTCTTGCAGCTTATATATTAAGGCGGAGATGTACTTGTTTTTTGACCATGTGTTCGGGTAGTCGACCTGCTGAGTGTTCAAACAATCAACTATGTACCATGCGTGGTACCGGAGGACACCACTAGAGGGCACACCAGAGAATTCAAACATGAACTCACATCATACAGAAATTTTGAATTTGCATAATGTAAATAATTAACACGGTGACACTAAAGGAGGTTAGCATTTAGTCAATTCTGAGATCACTGCAGGAAAAATGACAGTGGCGCCATTTAGGACGCAAGGCCCCAAAGCAAGCATGTTGTGACAATGGTGAGATTTTTTCTCTCATTCGGCCAGTTTGTGACCGTGCAGCGGCAATGACACATGGAACGGATGCGGATAATTGCCATCTCGATCAGTTAACTTATCTTCAAAACTTCATGTTGCCGTTGAGTTGCTTACTTATCTCTGACTATATCCCCATACTGCCCCCACTGTTCATGTGAACACTGCATCTTGCAGATGTGCAGCTAATTCCCTAATGTGCCCAATTTCTGAGGACATGCACAACCATGCTCCAAACAGCCTCAAGGTTTGTGGGAAATTTGTCATTTGCAAAATGAAATTAGAAGCAATTTTATCACAGGCCTCACTATCGCCATCCTGTGGTGTTAAGAGGATGAGGTGATGCGAAACGATCGCTAATGTGATGCAAAGTATCAGTAAGTTCAGAGGGCCAGTGTTCTCATCACGATATCAATATATTAATGCTAGTAAGAGTAAGAACAGTTTGGGAAAGTTGTAGGAATTATTTGGGCATGTAAGAAAGAAAAAAAAAATGTTCTCATGTCACTGTCGTTGTGTCAATCAGCATACAGTATGTATGTGCTTCAGTGCATGGAATGTTTTGCTGTTACTTTCTGTTGTGTGCTCTCGTTTTATATCTGCAGCATTACGATATGGATGAACTGCATGCAAGATGGCAACATTAGCAGCGAATCACTGAACTGTCAACAAAACAGTAGCATCTGTGGTGTCGTCCATATGTTACTGGTGGCGCTTGAAAGCCTTACTTTAGGTTCATCACTTGCTACCATCTTTGCAGTTAATGGAGCCAAAAAAATCCCGATTCAGGCAAATATGTGGGTGTCTGGGTGGAGTTGAGTATATATCAGCATCCTCAAGTAAAAATGCTCACTACTTCTCTTTGAAATGAAACAATGAAAGTCAACAAACCTGTTTTGGAATAAGGGAAATGAGCTGCTGAGACCATAACATTGGAAATAAAGAAAACAAAAAGAAAAGCATTGACTTCACATTTAAAGACAGAAGTCAGAATTAGGTCACATAGCAAAAAGACGGATGTGTTCACACTTGACAAACAACAATGGTTCCTTCGCATTTGGCATTACTATTTGAGGTGATCAGTCACTGTATCAATATCCTTTAATTTTTTTTTTGGTACAATCATTCACATCATTTATTTGAGTATACAAGATCTGATAATCAAATAAGATCTGATAACACACTCTGTCGTACTAGGTCTAAAAGGGGTATTTCATTGTCTCTTTACAATAGATTGTTTTCTTTTCTGTCATAAAAACTGACAAGCATCAGAGGCTTCATTCGGACACCTCAATATAAGATTTTAAAGGGAAAAATGACATTCATTACAGCTCTGCTAAATATAGTTGCTTGATGAAACAAGACTTTTTTGGATTATTTTTCCACATTATGTCAGTCTTTTCACATTTAGTAAACTGATTAATTTTGTATCCGAAGAGCCTCTCTTCCTTTTTTGTTTTTCATTTTTGAGGCATTTTCTTCTATGAGACGGGAGTGTTGACTTTGGCTTGAGGCACCTTACTGTACTGTTCAAAATCCGGGATATGAGAGTGCAAACCTTTTCACAGTTGTGTGCAGTAACACTTAATCCATCACTAAACAAGAAATTTGTGAGTCATAAAATGCACAGTATAATCAATCCGAGACAGCAGAAGTTAGAGGAGGTTCAGCATTTGAGTGAGTGAGTTTAAAAATGTCCAACCATGGGGCTTCAGACTAACTTTCTCCACTAAAAGCACTGATGGTCCCTCCTTAAAGTTTCAGGGGCACCGACACATAATTAAGGAGCGTGAGCAAATCGACACATTTATATTGTCAATCTTAACTTCATGACTCATAAATTCTTTGATACTAAATAGACAACTTAGAAAAATAACAATGTGCTCTTTTATTTTTCATGAAAAGTCAAAAAGTTGTGCTGTCACAATTATCTCTGGGTGACTTTTAAAGTTTGCAGCATCTCCTAAATCGAGATATTCTAAAAACCATCCTTGGCTGATAAAAATGTTCAAACATAAGGTAAAGCTGTGGTGCTTTTCTCTTTCTTACCATGATGCAGGTTATCCGTGTGTTGCACATGCATGTGTGGTGACAAAGGAGCATTTGCTTAGTTTTTATGTATATTTTCATATGGATTAGTCCATTACTCAAATCCCCTGTGACGCTATCACACACAAAGACATTAAAATGTTTTAGAGGGAGTTTTCAAGTGTCCCACTGAGTCCAAGTAACAAATATCAGAGTCAGTCCGACCCCTGGAGAGAGTTCAGAAGCTAACTGCTATTACTGCCATTGTGCAGTGACACTTTGTACAAGATGATGTGTGATATGCTTACAGGTCTTAATTATAAAATAGATCTGGCATCTAGAGCTTGCTCTATAATATGCAGATTTGGCAGAGTATCAATTTAATAATTGTTAAACATACTGTAGAGACAAAAGGGAGAGTGTGTGTGTGTGCATGTTCGCATGAGAGAGTAAGAGATCATTTATGAGGACGAGAGAGAGAGAGATTGCCTGTATGGGCAGAAGTGCAGATGTTTTAGTGTCTCATGTGCCAGCCCGAAGTGACGGGAGAGAAAATCCACACTCATTAATTGTCTATGTGAAGCGACAGAGTTGCTACACAATGTTCACACGGACAATAACTGCAAAAATATCATAGTTTCATGTGTCTTTGCGTGTAATATGCGTAAGAACATGAGACTCTCCTCTCTAAACGAGTCAAAGAGACGCGTGTTGTGGCTGTGCCAGTACCCCGGCCAACATTATCTCTGTCTGATGGAGCTTTGCCCACAGCCTTGGTTTGCCCTCCGTCTCACTGCCAGCCAGCAGAACTCTGATCAGAGCCTTTGAGCAGAAAAACAAAGAGATGTCTTCCAAAGATTATGGGTCTGACAATTTTTCTTCTCATTTCCGATTCTCATATGACTAAGCTAGATTCCTTGGGGCATTAACTCTGACAAGGCAATCTCTTTTTATTATTCACAGGAAGCTAACGCTCTTGACTTTGAACATTTCTCATGTGTAGCCTTTACTTTTTAATACACACCGTGCAAGTGGTGTTGCATTCTGACAAAAAGCCTCATTTGGAAAACAATTCACACTCGGAACAATACACTGAGTTTCACCTCCCCACTACCATTGATCTGTCAAAGCAGCCAGCATATCATGCTAAGTAGCTCTCTTCATTACAAAATCATGAACCATCTGCCTGCTCAGCTGAAACTGTACATGATGTGAGGGATGCCTATCATGTAATGCTTAATTAATGAGCCATTATATGCTCGCCAAGGAATCGCACCACCACAAACAGTTAATAATATGCAAACGACGCCTGTTTCCGTGAAGTGGGAACTTCAGGACTGTTGTGAACGTCAGCCAGGCTTGCATGGACTGGCTCATATTTAAAGTGGAATGTTCCACTGCAGAGCTGGTGTTCGAAAAGCAGACAAGGTGTTATGTTGACACATTTCATGAAAATAACAGTTTGATTGATGATAAAGATAGCGGATGACAGTGAATGACACAGCAATGCAGAACCAAAACATCTTGCAGAAACCTGCCAGAGACGGCTGCCTCTCCTCCAAGAAACCAGACAAACTGTCCAGAATGTAAACTGGCAAGCACAGTCAGCTAGTCAATCAAAAGTATTGCATTTGATTAATCTTCATGTTTTCGGTACTTAATGAAACTATGATTTATTACAACTCCATTATTACTTTTGTCTGTTGTCCATCTCTTTGTTTTTTAAACTTTGTTCACACAAGTAATTGTCAAGATCCTGGATCTGGAAGCTAATACAGCAAAAATGTGGGCTTGTTTACAACATAACAGCCATATAACTCATGTCTGTTGCTCTGCCAGATCTATTTTTGCTGGCATTTTCCATTTTGGTCATTAACAGGTTCAATGGGGAAAAAAAAAAATGTAGTGAGACAGTCATGCTGCATTCACATGGAATCAGGCAGATGGTAGACGGCAAACCGGATGCCATCTAAGTGGATGAGAGCCTGACGGTAAAATTTGATGAGGCCGGCAGAGAATGCCGCCAACGCTAACGGCAGACGGCATTGCCGTCCAAAGTTAAAATATTTTAACTTTTTGTCATCCTCTGCAATGGAATTTACAACCGGATGTTACGTTGATCATCAAATGCCTCATGCACGGAGAAAACATGACTGATCTTGATGAATGAGAAAGCGATTAATTTGGAGCAATAATACCCAGAGTTGTATTTCCCACAGCCTGCAAACTTACTGCGATGTCCAATGAAAAACTTACATATGGAAAGCAATTTAACTTTTATGGTAAGTTTGCAATAGAAAATAAGAAAAAGCTGTATTTTATAGCTACATGTATAACTAGAAAAGTTACATGAAATATTAGTCAGGAAATAATTTCATCAAGGATATTTTATTCCATTTTTTGTATACCATACAACATCACTGCAGCGACACATCGTCATGGGTCTTTCATTCCGTCAGACTGTTTGTTTTTTCCTGTGCTGTTAACAAGGTGTCTCCCGCCGTCTGACGTTTACTGTCTACCTGATTCCACGTGAATGCAGCTTCATACAGGTTGTAAACAAGCTGACACTTTGCCAGATTATCTGCCAATACAGTAGAGATGTAACCACACAATCATATTCAAAGACCCCGTCCAACTAAAATCAAGTCTTTAATCTTGCATGCAAAACCATGCCTGCATGTTTCCATTTTGGAACTACAGTGATAGTCTTAAAAACATGGATTCAGACAGTCAGGATTTCATTCATCACATAGCGAAAGAAACAATCCCGTCGACTTGAAGGGTGGACCTACTGTGACACGAGGCATATCAGAGGATTAGCTGGGTATAACTATTTATCTGTATTTTGCAAGCTAAGTTTCTCTACTTTACAAAACAGCGGCAGAACCGTGTAGTTTTTGGCTTCAGAGTTTTAAAAGCAGAATTGTTTAGCCTTCATGCATTTCCAAAGAATCTAAATATTAGAAAGCCAAAGTGTAGCCTTCAGTAGCCTTTTCCCAGAGTACCGTTTTGCCACAAAACTTATATTAGAGCCCAACACTTTAATTAGGGTGATTACAAGCACACGATGGTCAGCTGGAAAGTTTTTTTTAATCAATCCTACGTTATTTATTGAAGGTGCCCAAATAAAGCTGATGTAACCTAGATAATGTTGGCTAATATTTGCTTGACAAGTTACATGAACATTAATATCAAATGCTGACATTTTATACAGCTCGGGGGTGTTCAAGGACAAAGTTAAGGTGACTGTTGAAACAGTTTTTAGAAGCTGTTATTAAGGTTTGTTTTTCATGTGCACAGTCAAATCGTACCGTCTGAAGGCAATGGTGTAGAGTTACATTTAAACCCAAGTAAGATATGAAGGGATTTTAAAAAAAAACTGTAAAAACGGTCAAAAATCTGTATTTTGATGGACAATGATGAACTTTTATTTGAACCAATGACAGAACTGTCTACAACTAAGTAAGGACAGGTCTGTCATAACGAGAACTGCTGGCCTGAGCTCTAAAAAAAAACACACCTTAAACTAACAGAAGTACCGCATGGGGTAATATTCTTAAATTAAAAAAGACAGTAATGGAACAAACTGAAAAAGTATATTTACTCACTCAAAAGAGACAACTGATTAACAAAATTAAGAGTGTACAACCATGCCAGTGTCTTTAAGGGTCTGTAATTTAAGCGCAGTGATTCTTTTAGCTAAATGCTAACACATCTGTGTAGCATGTTAGATACTTACGTTTGTCAAAGTAACAAAAGTCTGTTCTTATGTGGAGGACGTGAATATATGTTTGCCATGATAATGGGATAAATTAATAATGCATTATCATGGGATAACAAGGCTCATTTTGCTGTGATAACAGATTAATTAATCAGCTGGGCTTTCATCACCTGATGAAAAGCGATCACACAGATTTGACCCATCAAGATCAAACTGCAGATATTCACAGATTCAAACTTCCGGGATCAATAACTCACAAGCAAAACGTTGTTTGAAAGCAAATGACACCTCTCTCCCACTGTGGTAACACAGACAATGACCTATAGCCTAATTTTTATCAAAACAAGAGATCCTGTGCTTTATGAATTACATTGGTTGCTACGTGCAGCTGGCAGCAAGAGCAGAGTGCAGGGACTGTTTACAAATGGCCATACCGAGAAAGACACACCAAACGAATGTTCGGTAACTTGATTTCTGTGGTGTGTAGTGCCATCAAAATCACCTCACATACCAATGGCCACCTGCTGAGTAAATTACAGCACTCAGTCTGGGGAAAAGGGACTTTTACAGAATTTTACAGAATTTTAATCAGGAACAATTATCAATAACTTAATTTCTGTAGAGTGTAGTGCCACCAAAATCACCTCACATACCAATGGCCACCTGCTGAGTCTACGACAGCACTCAGTTTGGGAAAAGGTGCTTTTACATTATTTTAGGAAATTTTTATTGGGGATAATATTCAATAACTTCACTTTTAGGTGTAGTGCCTCCAAAGTAACATCACACATAAATGGATTCTTGCTGGTTATACTACAGCACTTAGTTTGGAGAAATGTGCTTTTACATAATTTTGTGGAATTTTTTTTTGGAATAGCATTCAGTAACTTCACTTCTACAGTATACGGTGTAGTGCTTCCAAAATCACCTCACTGAATATTATTCTCAATGAAAATTCCCTAAAATTATCTAAAAGCCCCTTTTCCCAAACTGAGTGATGTAGCATATTCAATAGGAGGCTTCTGGTATGTGAGGGGATTTTTGTGGAACTACACTTGACAGAAGTGAAGTCACTGAGTGTTAGTTTAGTGTGTCTTTTTTGGTATTCGGTATTTTTCGGTCCCTGCACTCTGCTCTTGCTGCCTGCTGCATTTAGTGACCAATGTAATTCATACAGCACTGGATCGCTTGTTTTGATAAAAATTAGGCATTGTCTGTGTTTCCACAGTGGGAAAGACATGTCATTTGCTTTCTAACAACATTTCACTTGGGAGTTATTGATCCCGGAAGTTCGAATCTGTGAATATCTTTCTAACTTTACCGCAGTCACTCCAGATCTCTAACAAAAATTATTAGAAAAGAGGAAACAACGGGCTTTTTTTTATCCCTTTATCACAGGAAAACGAGCCTTGTTATCCCGTGATAACACATTAATTTATTCTTTTATCATGGGAAAACGAGCCTTGTTATCCTGCGATAACAAAAATATTTTTTCGTGATTTCAAGAAAACAGAATCAAAAAAGATAGTAGCAACCACGGCCGCTCTAGGCTTCCGTGTGAACGTCTTTACAAAACCATCAATAATCGACAGTTCAATCTATTTAACAGTTCCTGTGATATTTCAGCTTGTCAGACTGGTGAGGAATAACTTTCTTACTTGGACATCCTACTGGACCAGCTGGGAATTCCGACTCCCAGTTCAAATAAAATGCACCATTAATACTGCAGCTTCCCCCACTGCTCATTACTGCACAGACTCTACAGGCAAATGCCATCACCAGCGCAAGATGGCATCCCCTGTATTTGGGATATTTTGGCTGTACTTTTGTGAAGTAGGAGGAAGTGGAGATATGCATTTATACTAGCTTACAGAAACAGGTGTGAACCAAATGGATTATCAATCAATCAGTCAATATGTTTATTCATATATAAAGGAGATTGCAATAAATGTGTTGAGTTTAACACACAAAGGAAATGTGAAATGAGGTCACCCTAGGAAAGCTATTTAAAGCTTCTAGGAGGGGGCCCAAAGCCCTGACAGCCCTGACAGACAGACAGACAGACAAGACAGTCACTACAACTATGCTGCTAGCATGGCTACAGTAAACATGGAAATACTGAGCCGATCCACAGGACCTGAAGCCCCCCAGCTGAAACCAAGTGTTCAAGAAAACTGCAAATAACAGAAACCCACCATCAGTACCGGACTTGTTGCAGAAAATTAATATTTTATTTCACTCTATAAAAAGAAATCTATATAGCAAGAGGCAGAAAATTTAGCAAAGGAGTAAAGGTATGTTGTTATGTACAGATGATATCAGGGAAACTGGCAGAAACATTCTACTTTTCCCTCAAAAGAAAGCACAATAATAAAGTTTTGAGGGCAATTGTAATAAACAAGTTCAAGGAAACAACTTATTTTCCCATGTGCCCCCAGTACAAACAGAGAATTCACTGACAGACAATCAGATTTCCTCCCACACATTCACACACAACTACACACACACAAACACACACACACACACGTCAAGTTAATATAGACTGCAATGAGCCCCTCAGAAAAAAATAGTCAGCTCAGTGGGAAGCGATTAGAGCCCCCTTTGGTCGCCATGGTGTTACCGATGATTGATGTGATTAATAAAGCTGTTGTCATGGCGCCCTCTATGCTTCTGAATGCAGGCCAATAGACATAAAGGGGAGAGAGAGAGAGAGAAATAGGTAGAGATAGAGACTCTAAAGGCACTCGTGTCTAACCGCTGTGATTTATCTTTTCACAGCTCTGGGACAAACTGCACACATCAGATTATTATTTTACACACCACATCGCCTTCTATAACAGCATTAAGATTATTCTTCTCACAGTGAAGATGAGCTACAACACTATCATTGTTGACTCGGTGCAATCAAGTGGAGCTCATCTGGCTAATCAGTTTATTCATTGGATATCTACTTAAGTGGTTAATTTAGTGTGTTATAGCCTTTAGGTGAAAGGATTTCCCAGGACACACAATCAGCATTCTTCATTTCTGTCCACTTAATGTCTACGAAGCAAGACAGTTCAGAATAAACTCACTTCAAAATTAAGTAATGCATCGCTTTGGTTTCCACTAATGCATGTCTGCAAAATGTAGGGTAATGGGTTTGGTCAGGATTCCTGTTAAGACATGCACTAATTATCAGCGAACACATGCAGTGGGTTTTCACTGTCTTTCTTTCTTCCCTTGTGGTCAGGTCTACTGAATTTCCCTATTTTATAATTCAGTTGGACTGAAGAGTCCTACAAAAAGTGCAGAAATAGGCAGCCAAAGTTTTGATGTGACGTTCAGGCTAACCAGTGTTTCATTTGCTTATTCACGTGTTCAGGAAACACATAGGAATGTTAGCATTTATCTTGTGTTAGTGACTGTGAGTTTAACTTCACACTACTTTTTGCTCAGCTTTGGTCTCCACCAACACTTAAGGGAATAGTCTGGGTTTTTAGCTGCTCAGTGTTTAAATGACGTTAATCTATTTGTGGCGACCCCTACAATATCAATAGTGATCTCCACATACAGTATAAACTGTTTATTTATTCATTTATTTTTCAAAACAGGTGAAACCTTAAACATGACCAACAAAACATGATCTTGTGTGGGAAATAGGATTGTAGTTGGCCACTCCCTATGGAGAAGATGGCAGGCCAAATTTCTAATTATAGTCAATCTGGAGGGTGGATGTCATCTCCCTTAGGGATAAAGTAAGAAGTTTAGTTATCCGTGAGGGACTTGGAGTAGAGCCGCTTTTCCTTTGCATTGAAAGGAGCCATGGTAAGGATGCTTCCTGGTCGTCTCTCTAGGGAGATGTTCCAGCCACAT
>JAPZDX010000025.1:7112486-7134149 GCA_029783625.1 Naso annulatus
ATTTTTTTTTGCATGTTCACTTATTCTCAAAATACACGATGCTACTTACTTATTCAGACAACCATTTTTAACTATTTATGTCTGCCATCTCCTTTTACATCTGTGCTCTACAGTTCATCCCAGGTGCTTAAAAAAGCAGTGCAAACACTTCGATAATGAGAGCAATGCCAATCTTTGCATTTGGCATCTCCAAGAAAAGTATTGCAAATGTATTGTACTCAATTTGCTCAGTGTACTACTGTGGACCTGGTGGTATCATTGCAGAAGAAATATTGTGAATCTAAAGTGGGGCAAACAGTCTGAGTTACCTTTGCTTTCTGCATGACAGTTCCTGTGGAAGAAGCATAAACAGATGGAGGTCTCCTTCTCATCTCCAAGGCACAGTTTACTGGTAGAGATTCACTGTAGATATTCTGTATTTTTTTGCTGGAGGCCTACACAAAAGAGAGAAAGCACAGAAATAAGCAAAAACAAATGCATGCAGGCAGGTTGCAGATCACTTATTTCAGCAACAGAAATACCTTAAGGGGGGGTTTAGCCTCCACAGGTGCACCGAGCGCTCCCCCCGCCAGGCTCTTCTTGAGGTTTTCTTGGACCTGACTCAGCCGGAGCTCCAGGTCCACCCTCTCCGCCTCTTTAGCTCGACAGGCTTCATCCAGCTGGGACACGCGCTTGTTCAGGGAAGTTTTTCTCCTCTCTGCTCCGCAGTAACACAGGGACAAGCATCCAGATTAAAGAAGGTGAGCTTGTGTTTAAATGCCCTTTCTTCTTTTACCAAAGTATTGAACTTACTGTAAGCAAAATTTGCTTTCGTTATGCTTGATTTTTTTCCATATTAAGTGGCTTTTTACTTGTACTCCACGACTTTGGAGACACCTTTTGTCCTTTTTAATTTAAACAGTGCCAGATATTGCTAAGATTAAAAAATAATCAAATCAAATAAGAATAATTTAAGGCCTGTGCCTAACTGATCAAAGCTCATAACACAGCTTAACAGAATTGATTTTCAACTTCTAAATCAAGATTTGATTGCACCGGCTGATTGAGTGCTTTGAGTGTTGTGTGGGTTAGATTTAGCAGAGAGACAGATGTTTGCAGACAGCTGCTGCTGCTGATGATTACACCTACAAGAAAGTCAGGGGAAGGTTTTGGGAGGAATAAACACTCCGAGTAACAAAGCATTTTGATCTGATCCAGAGCTGTTGACCGGTTGGAAAGGAGCTCAGAGATGATTTTTTAAACTTTTTGCGATTAAAATAGGATTCAGTTTCACTTCACTTCCCTGCAGCAGCAAGCAGCTGACCTTTAATGTAATGTTATGCACTTTATGTCACGTATGTACAGAGAGAAGAGGGAATGACCAAAGGAAATAACTGGAATGACGTCTGGTGAGTGCTGAGTTCAGTCAGAGGCGGAACTGAAAACTGACACATTGTCGATGCCTGCTGTTGCTCACTAGCTCACGGCTAACGGACTGTACTCTGGCTGTTCTGGAGGGCAAATAAGCACAAATGATCCAGTGGTCAAACTCACACGAGGCAACTATTCTTTTTTTTCTTTCAAGGTGGCACTGTGAGGCATTAAAAATGTGGTAACAGACATTTGAAGTTCATTTCGAAAACACCTCAGCAGGAGCTTTGAATGATTTTAAAAAAAGGTATTCAGCAAAGCCCTAACTAATACAGTGAACAATGTTGTTACAGCAGAGGGAGTCACTCTGATGCTAATTAAATACGATCTTGTGATTCATTCAGATGCTAATACGTTTGTACTGAACACGTTTCTGTGTATGAGTAAGTTACAGGCGTGTGTTTAGAACCTTGTACGCTTCTTTTATCATGTGATCCACACTACGTGAAACTATAGGAAATAAATAAATGAAGGAGTTTTCACAGCTGTGATTTTAAGTTTGATATAACGATAAAAAACACTTATGTGTTTAATTTTTCCCTCCAGGGAGATTCTCTTCTTACAGAGCCCTCTTATAACAGAGGCCACAGTGCTCGGTCAGGAATAGCACAGGAAAACAGAACATGCACCTCATTTGCAAGGCAGCAGGTTAATTTGCAGACAAATAACCATCTGGCAGGCGAAATATGACTTAATGACTTATTCTTTTGCTTAGACTGATTTGTCAGACCTATTTGTCTCTCTGGCCTTAAGATAATCTGAATTATTAGATACAGTAGTGCAGCAGATTCTATGGTATAGCTGTGAGACTACAGTTTATATTCGAAATGAGTGGACAGTGACTGAGGAAGGATCGTGCAGCCTCCGCTCTCTGTTTTTATCTTCTTACCAGAAGCCGTCCTCAGTTCTTCCTTCAGCTCTTTCTTCTCCTGTCGGAGCGTCACTAGTGCATTTCGTATCCCATCCCTCTCTCTCTCCAGCTCCTCTTTCTCTTTCAGGTAACGTTTGGCATCCTCCTCAGCTCGTGTTTTCCCATACCTTCCATACTGGTTGGCGTCTGGGTGGAGATGTCAGAAAAGTGCAGAGGTGAAGGGTCAAATGTGCAGGGGTTGTGGGAAGAAGACAAAACATCTCACAGCGATATTTCCGCCTGTCTCTGTTAATGTCATGCTCCTCACGTGAGAATATGATGCCACCTCTACAACTCGCACAAAAGCACAGCACGCAGCGTTGACCTTTTTCATAATTCAAACAAAGAATTTCAATAGAGAACACTGATATGATGCATGAATAAAAGATAATCACACACACACACTCCTGCAGAGGGAGAGGTCAGGAGCCAAGACAGTGAATCTAATGTGTGCGTCTAATAAATCTCAGGTTACAATCCTGAGGCTCTCAGCTCCGGAGAGCGCTTGCTCTTTGATGTGTCAGGATGTCACAGTGAAGGCCTGTGAACCAGCAGTGAGGAGAGCACTGAGACGGCCGACCACGCCGAGATCACTTTCCTAAACTCGGGACGCTTATCTCCGCTGAGGCCAACTGACACGACATGGCTAATGGGAGAGCCGAGAGAAGAGGGATGAGGTTATGGACGTATGAAAAGTGAGAAGCTGAGGAAGAAAGAGAATACTGAGTCCGATAAAAGCTCTCATTTTATGACTGTGAATTAATACACCTGTAAAAGGACTGTGTGAAGAGTGTAAGCTACAAAAACGGCAGGCTGTTATCTTTATTTTTTATTTCTTTGGTAGAGATGAAAAGGGGAAAATTGTGAAGCTGGAAAGACACAAGAAGGAAGCTTCTAAAAAGATTTGATCCTTCTCTATATAAACATCGCCGCTGCCTGGATGGCTTTAAATTAATAGTTTGCATATAAATACACATTATGCAACCCTTTTTTATTAATTTGTTGTTAATACAGCGCAGATCTTAATACGTTTATTAAGTGCCTGGCAGGTACTGACTTGACCAAAACTGACAAGTATAACAAATCTCCGTGTGTTGGCTTACAGTGTGCAGATTTGTCAATATTAACAAAAAGGTTCAAGGCTCAATTTTAGGTCCTCTTCGCTTTACAAACTATGTTCTTTGTACAGACATGTAAACTAACTCTGATGAGACAGTTGGTTACATTCACTTTTAATTATGGCAGTTTATATGCACACATCAGCTGACCAATGCCACAATCACAATGCCATTCATTCTGCTACCTGCATTAGTCTTGCTGCCCATCAATGCATCCTTTAAAATGCAAACTGAACATCTCTACCTCACAGGAATGAGAACGCTGCCTTGTTTTTTTTTCATTTCTAAAGCACTGATGCAAAAGCCATCACATCTCAATTACCTTCTGAAATATCACGATTCTCATGTGCTTACCACACTCTAAATTTGGAAAAACCCAACTGCATGCACTTACTTGAGCCTGTTCGTTTGAGGGAGACTAAAGGCTTGGTTCTGTCAGAGTCGCTGCTGGAGAAACTTGAGCGCCGCTTCCCCTGATTCCCGGACTGCTGCCTGTGGTTCCCCCCTGACTGGGTGGGTCAAGTGGGGGAGGGGGACATGACATGAGGAAGGATGCAAAAAAAAAAAGATGGGGACAGATAAATAAAAATGAAAATGTGTTTCTTATAAGGCAAAGACATAAACAAAAGTCAGAATTATTGGTGAGAGACCACTGAAAGTGTGTGTGTTTGTGGCTGTAGGTGGTGAGAGGTATGTGTTTAAGTGTGTGTCAGTGAGGTTAAGAAAGAGGTTTACTGAGCCGTAAAACTGCCGTGACCTCCTGCCTTCTTGTCACCAGTTTGATCGCTTTTTCTTTTTTTTTGCCTTTTTTTCCCTCTCCCACACTCAAACACTGCTTTTTCTGGCCCTACAAAAAAGCCGTCATTGATAGGCGTGTAACAGAGCACCGTCTGTCTGTTATGGTGACTGATATTGGGTGTCATATTCAGACAGATACTGTCCCCCAACAGCTGCACACACACAGACATGCTGCTTCTAATTGTGCCACATGAGAGTAAAGCTTTACACATAAGGTATAAATGAACTTGAAAATGTGTTTGTGCATCAAAGCACATGCATCCCACCTGCATGTCCTCATTAGGGACCTCATCGTACGTCCTGGAGTCTGTGGAGGCACTGCTGGAGGATGTGGCCCACCTGGGGTCACACACAAGGGGAAATGAGATCTGTGTGAGGTCTAAACATCATTGTATTGGTCAGTGGCCTTGTATTGACCTTGTTCAAATATTCAGACTCCCCCCTCTCTGTCTCACTCACAGGAAGGAATGCCGCGCAGCGTCGCGGATGTTAGCAATGGTTTCCACGTCAACGTAGTCGTAATGGAGAGACTCGGGATCTGTCACCGAGCCTGTCTCTGCCAAGATTACGCCGAGCCATCGTCCAAGCTCCTCAGAGCTGTTAGCCTAAAAACAGACAGAATTCATCAGCTCCCAAATCTGGAAAATGTTTCAAGAAATAATTCATGAAATATATGATAATATATAGGCTACAATATTCTTAGGCTGACTGAGGCGTGGACATGCAAGAAAAAATCGATTCTCAACCACATTATCCAGGTGCTAGTCCCACTTCGAGAAATTCGATTCAGTCAGACTAACATGATTACATGTATTTTAAAAGTCCAGTTTTAGTCGGACTGACACAATAAATCAACTTTTTCAAACACCATGTGAACGAGAGAAGCTACAGTCATGTGATAGCTCTCTGTGAGTTTGTCACTAGGAGTGACCTCTTTAAAATTACAAAAAGTTTTTGAGCTATTGTAAATTTGAAAATACTGATCATGGCAACTGTGAAATAAGAAACGACTGATCTGCAATTTACCTCCAGAGCAGCCAACTCAGTGCTGTTCCGTAAGATCCGGAAGGCAAAGGGATGCTTGGGCCCAAGACCCGGCACCACCTCGCAGCCGTGGAGAGGAAGCGAAGGCAGGGAGGTCCGAGGGTCTCCTTTGTCGTGGTAGAAGTGCAGGGAGCCTCTGCTCACACAGCACCACTGTTCTCGCCACACCTGATTGACCAGCAGCGACAGGTAGCCTGCATGGAGAAGCGGGATCGATAGATGTTGAATCTGCAAACTTAAAGAACCAATTAGTTACAGCGAAGCGGCGTCTGACCTTGTCGATGGTCGCTGCAGGATCCTCCTGGTCGAGGGGGCTTCTTCTTGGAGAAGCTGATGATGCGTGTGATTTTGCGGCCTGCAGCGAAAGCACCGCGTTTCACCTTGCCTGCATAAAACATAAGAACAATTAAAAAGCTGATTTTTGTATTTTAAAAAGCATTTAGAAACTAGAATGCAGTTAAAACATGCAATAGACATTACTGACAGGTTAAAACTGAAACGATTATAAACGTCATATTAAAAAACAATATCTTAACTTTCGGTCCTTGAGCCCTTACCACATTTTTCCCAGAGGTATCTGCATCTTGTGGGGAACATCAGCGGGTTGAGTTTAGTCCATTTTCATGGAGATAGCTCAATTACTCAACCTGTATTTTTCCACCTGGATCCTATTTTCCCATGTTTTCCCACATCTAAGTGAATAATGGGGCCAACAGTTTTTGAAGATGGTCCAGTATTGAGCGAAAGCACTGAAGCCAGCAGACGAAAAACAGAGCTGCATTGTCATTGTACAGCACTATTTCCAACAATCACAAACTCTGGTTTGGGATAAAATAAACCTTTAATTCACGGAGAGAGATGTGAAAATATTGGGGCGGGAGCAAACGTTAAGTTGGACTTCAGAGAAGCAGGAGGAATTAACGTGTAGAGTCCAAATGTTTTAAAATCTCACTCGCTGAATTAATGGTTTCTTTCAACCAAATCAAAGTTTGTGAATGCTGAACCAGTGGAAAAGTGTTTTTGTTTCATTTTGATGTGTTTCTGTGGTATTTGATTAGAGTGTTTTTTATGATGGTAAAATAAAGTGTGGTGGATTTGATGAGAACCATATAACCACAGTTTCTGGTGGAAACAAAACATAAACTATTCTCTTTTATAAAGGATGGGTAAAAAAAAATGATTCATCAGTGCACTGCACTATATATTTTCCTAATTATATCAATTCAGAAAATCCTGAAAATGGATTATTTACTTTGCATTGAAGCCCCACTCCTGTGAGAGCATTGTGTGTGTGTCGCTGTAGTGTGACTTGCATTGTACGGAGGCCCCACTTGACCAAACAAAGTCTGTTGTTTTACATTTTGAGGTCAGTTTTTTTTTAAAAACCAATACAAATAATGAACACATATTTAAAGAATATAAACGGTACTCTTATGAATTATCTAGGGAATTCTGTCATCTATGGATATTACTGAATCGATATTGAAGCACATTAGGTCAAAACAGAATTAAACTGATATCGAATTAAATTGTGACCCTAAGAATCTAAACTGAATTGAATTGTTTTTTTTTTTTTTACAATACCCAGCCCTATTTTTTAGAAAGGTCCACGTTTGTATGGATCCTTTCTTTGATGTTGTCTAACACTTAACAACAATCTGAACTTGTTTGTGGCAAAAAAGAAAAAGAAAGAAAAAAAGCAATTTAAGTAGACAAACACGGACAGTGCACAACTGCCCACAATGATGACACTGCAGCCCTCAATACTGGACTGTTTACAAAAAAACGTTGTCCCCATCAGTTTCTTCGAAACAAAAATTGGAATTCCTCTTTATTGTGTTTTCTTTGTCTCACCGTTCTCTCTGCTGTTCTCTCCAGTTGACACGCCCACACTGTCTGAATCTGATGTGTTCCTCTCTGCAGATAACCTCTGAGGAAGAACACAAACACGGGTTTAGACTTTTAGCAGCAGAGTCCAAGTCCTGCTTATCAAGACTGAGTTAAAGAAGAGCTACAGGACTTGACTGCCTCATTCTCTCACATGCTGCCTCATAACCAAAACAGACCCCCCCCCCGTGAACTCCATGCCTTCTCTCTCTACATCCCGTGTTTGCACCCATGTAGGAGCCTTCTCCAGTTTATGTTCTGAGAGGTTGGCAAGCTTTAAAGAGGATGTGCCTGTTCCAACACTGACTCACCACCACCCCTATCATTGCTGTTTTAACACCTATTTAAGGTACAGATCTCCTCTTTGTTCTGTGAGCAGAGCACAGGTATCACTGTGTCCTGTACAGAGCCAAGCAGTTGTTTAGGGAAATTGATGTTGACAGCACAATTGTTGCTTATTACCATGTCTCTCTCGCCTCAGCTGTGAATATAAACGATGTCTTCAGGGTAAAAAAAGACAGGGACGTACTGAGACGTCTTCTGCACTTACCTTGTCAAGTTCAATTTTTCTTGCAATGACGGGAGACGCAGACTCCTCCGGCCCTGCGCTCTGACCGCTCACCTCTCTGACAACCTGTGGGGATGTTTTACATGTGTCACTCTGCTGCTGTGCACTTTGTCAGACCCGGGCGAAGGTACTGTCGATCAGACTGATGGGTGTATTAATGCATGCATGCATATCATTTTAAAGCGTAGCTTACCCTGAGCCATCTGTGGGCCTGCTCCTTGCTTTGTACTGCCAGCACCAGTGCATCTCCATTGGGCAAGGTGAACCGGAGCTCATGGTGCTTCCTCTTGCTGTCTTTAGGTGCGTAGACCACAGTGCACTGGGGCAGCAGCAGGTCAACATAGGGGCATGTGTCCTTGGAACTCTTATAGCACTGCAGAAAGAGGATACATAAGACTCTGTAAGTTAAAGAAGAGATGAAGGATTGCAGAAGCTGTGTGTGTGTGTGTGTGTGTGTGTGTGTGTGTCCTGACAAGGCTTCTCACCTGCAGTCTGTTCTCACGTATGACAGTGAGCTGTTTCGCCCATTGACCGAAGCGTTTCTTGCGCAGCAGGAAGGCACAGATGCGACAGTCCCGCGCGGGAGGCATGGAGCTCTCATCTGACGGCCACTGATGAGTGAGTCGGACGCCAGGGCTCCTTTCTTCCTCATCCTCCTCGTAGGACTCGTAGGAACTGCTCAGAGCATCGGAGTCATTGTCTGAGAGAGTAACAACAGAGCATGTGAGTGTGTTTTATTTACTGTAAAAAAGGCAGTTTTCGTTCTGTGATTTTTTAATTTTTCAAGGTAACATTGTTCTCTGCTCACAAGAGTTTTTGCGGTGTGAGTTTATGCAGGTAGTGGGGTAGTTGTTTTCAGCATCTTCATAGCCATCCTCTATAGAATTGGGGGGGCTTGGTCGGACTGAAAATGGAAGATAAGAAAAAAATACCTTGTTAGCTCTATTTCATTACACAAAAACCCCCTCAATAAATTATCTGGAATCTTATGCTGTGATATACAACTTTATTTGTTTAAATTAAGCTTGGAAAAGTGCAATAAGAATATGTTTCATTTCAGAAATTGATACTGATTTAGAGATTTTAACACTGTAAAAATAGAAAACACATAATTTCAAGGAATAGAGTTGTCTTCACTAAATTTTCAAGCTTGACCTTAAACTCAAAAATTCAGTTTCTCAACTTTTTTTTTTTCAACATTGACATTTAGTTCAGAACAAGCGGGAAAGATGCTGACCTCGTGTGATGATGTACTCCGGCATCTTGCCAGGACTGAGGGGCACTGCCTCCTCATAGTACTCCTCAGGAGGAGGCGTCGTGGGCAGAGGGGGAGGGGAGTCGGCTGTGTGTGAAGCTGGAGCGTCTGCACAGTTCTGCCGGGGAGGAAACACAAAAACAACTCTCAAATTTCCTCCACAGCCGTGCAGGATTTTTATTCACGGCCTAAGAACCACATCATCAAAGAGACACAGAGCATAGTGTAACTCTCACAATAATATCTCATACAGTAGACACATGAACTCTGGGTGGGTCCCTAATTCTTTAGTCTTCCAGCAGCTTGCAGAGTGATGAGCATGTGTGTGAGGGAAACCCCCACAATCTGGTTTTCTTTGCCTTTTCTCCACAAATCATTTGGATGACAAAAGTGCTGAAAAGATGGAGAGCTTACAACATGCATACAACAACATACATATGTTGGGATTACGCATTTGCCACTTGCCTGTTGTAAAGTGTCAGCTTGTGTGGTCTTGTCTTCTTTCAGATCATCCGTGACATCCTTTAGGTCTCCGAGCTCGCAGTCTGTAAAAGATACATGCATACATTTAAACTCACCTTTTGCTAACTTAAAGGTAACATGATATTTGCAGATACACATACACTCAAAAGCATCATGCAGGAACTCAAACTCACCAAATGTCTCAAAGAGGGACTCTACAAAGCTGGTGCCATTTCTGTACACTGCTGAGTTCATGTAGATGAAGTCTGTTCCCGAAACTGCAGGAGAGGAAATAAACATGGATGGAAACACTGGTTTGGAATTTTGGCATTTTTTCCTTTTAACTGCAGTCTAGAGTGGTTGTTCCTCAACCTTTTTTCCACAATATACACCTAAAATGAGTGTGATCTGCATTTTATTGTGTTTAAAATTTATTCCAGGAGTCTGAAATCAACTCTTCATCCTTCTTTCCCCACCTGATGGCTGTATCTGCTGCAGAAGGTTCCACACAGAGGTCTTCTTCTCCTGCGTGGAGGTGCTGAGGTTCTCCTTGTCCAGCATCTTCAGCAGCACGCCCAGTTCACTCACCAACACCTCCATGGCTGCACAGAGAGGGGGCAAAGGTCACGGGGGCACAGGTTCAGTTATCAGCAGAAAGGGCAAAGGTCAAACCGACAAGTCCAAACAAACCCCGAGGTGTACGTCAAACTGCCTCTTTCTGCTTTGCTTTCCCCGTGTCTTTCTTTCATTTTCTGTCACTTTGCCTCCCAGTTTGTCAATAACAATCCGATACCTTATCTCACAGCCTCCCTTCTCTCCTCCTCTCTCTGTTGCTGGCCAGACTAAACAACGACAGAAGCCTGGAGTGACAGGAAACATGCTTGCTAATTGCTCATTAACCCGGAAGAAAAGCTACAGTACTAAAAATAATAGCATTTTGTGAACAGAGAATTCTGCACAAACAGCAAAGAAAAATAGTGTTGTCTTCCTGCAGCTGCTCTGAAATGTTGCTGGCTCACAACTGATGGGCACAAACCCAAAGTTCAATCAACTGTCACTCTCAACGCTGAGAAGGTAAATTAAGTGCGCTGCAAACACCGTAAAGATGCTGGCTGAAATATGAGATTCTGAAGAGATGGAGTGAAGGAGCACTTTGCAGAGCCCGGAGCAGGCAAAATGTACCAGCACGCAGGGGCCTGATCTTTATCTAACAGTCGAGAGATTTAAAGTCACGGACCCACAAAGCAGGAGCTCGCACAGACAGGCACACCTCCTGCAATACACGGTCTGAGCTCTTTGGGTCTTGCAACCCAGTGAGGACTTTCAGGAATCTATGCTTCATATCACATGTTGAAGTGAGAGTTGGGACCAGTCCACTCCCTGTTTTCAGAACAGAACTTAAATAAACCATCTCATTCCTCCGGCTGCTGCACATTCTGAGAACAGGTCTGCAACCAGCGGCTCTGTTTGGATTCCTCCTTTGTCCGCCTTTAGCGCCTTTCTACATTTATCCATCCTAACACTATTTCCCTTTCTCTATAATCTTAAAATCTTCCACCAAACCTGTAAACTGCCTGAGTCACACTCGTCCTCCCACTCCCTCCATCTCTCTCACCCACTCCCCCATTTTCACAGATTGGCCGCATTAGACCTGCTGAACCATGCATCTTGCCGGGGTCAGCCACAGGACAGCTGCTGAGCCAGAAATGTCTTTGTTCAGTGGGCGGTCATATGGCAACATGACCTGTAGCACTAAACAAACACAAAACACACGCTTACACACACGCTTACACACACACATGCACAAAAAATGTAAGACTGCAAGAATGCTCTTATGATGTGTATTCAGCGGGCTGTGTCTAAGGTGAACTTTGGCTTAGCTATCCAGAAAAGGCACACAAGCCAGCCTGTTGTGTGTACAGTATGTGCGTGTGCCAGTTTGAGCAGCATGTTAATGACTTCAGGCAGAATGTTGGACTCTTATATGTTTGACCCTGACACAGCATTTTTGTATGTAATCACCACTGACAAGCAGAAAGTCTCAATGAGCTGGAAGATGTATATGGTGTTTGTCAATGATGTGTTCTACATTTCAGGCTGCTCCCACTCCTTAAAGACAGGCATACTTTCCTGAGGTGGGTCTTCCTATGGGCTTAACAATGCCCTGCCAAGGCTGCAGTGCAGAGCAACACGCGATACACTAGCTGCGTCCGTTTAACCACAGTGTCGTCTTTACTAGTGCGATTTCCTTCTATTGTAGTAGAAGCACGCTGCACTCCGAGAAATGGGCATGAGGATTTAATTCAAGGAGCGACCAGGAATTTCTCCCCATTAGGATTTGATTCACTGTGGGGAAATAAGGTCGAGGAAGGGAAGGAAACTCATGAGAGTGGGATGTCTTGGCCTTGTGAGTGCTGTCTCTCTGCCAGAGGTTCCAGCTGTTTAGATTCTGGCTCTGGTGCAACACTGGGCTTCCCCTCAGCAAGTGGAAGACAGAATCCACAGAATGACTCATTCTGAAAAACTGGAATATACACCAGTCAGCATTAAATCAAATATAACACAAGAAAATCAAGGTATTTCTTTCCAGGGGTAAGTGTGAAGTAGGTCACAACACTGAGCTGATCCAATTTGATGACTACAGTGTTATTCCACTTGCTCCTAAAGGAGCAAAGAATCAAATCTGGCATGTGAGGCGCATAAGACCACCCTTAAATCCCCAGTCATGCCTTTATAATCAACACCACATTACACACACATCCTAAAAAGCACATGATCCCTTAAATCTCTGCTGTAACTGTTAATCCGTGTGAGTGTGATGTGTGTCTTTGATGTCTCTAAAGGCCAGATAAGACAGACTGTGACCCCAGCACCTGAGGGAAACTCCACACAAGCCTGCATAAGATAATAATGCTACAAAAAACAGGTTGCATGTGGTTTGATTAAAGGCAAGGGTGAAACTGGAATATTTGCAGCCACAAGAAGGACAAACCATTACTCTTTTCTGCAGACTGATTACGTTTTAATCTTTAGGTGAAAACATCAGAAGGCGTTATCGAAATTTCATGCAGGTGCAGGCAGTGCACCATGCCCGCAGGAATGTGTGCAGCCATTCAAAGCTTTGGAAACACTCAAACATTTACCTCCTCACACTAGTCTGACAATGGCTGTTAAACACTGAACACATTCCTCACTTTGTTAATAGTGCAAGGCTCTGCAGAGTGCGTCTGCGTGGGTGTGCAGGTGTAGTGAAGCAGTGAGGGAAGTTTGGTTAACAGTGCAGACTCAGACCTTTACACGATGCTGGCGACGGCAGACTTTCTGTGCAAACTCTCTGAGGGAGTGTGAGGGGAGGGGGAGCGGAGGGGGGTGAATAATGTCAGCGAGCTGAGCACCTGTGCTAACACGTCCAACAAACCGTGATAAAAAGAATGATGTGACCTCAATCCAACACGCAGGTTTGTTTTATTTCACTCCCTCCTTATCTCGCCAGAGGCTTTCTTCATGCTGAGCTGACTTATCTTAGCACATATCACACACAAACACTCAAACACACACAGAAAATTTTGACTGCATGTTGTAAGTGACACTGGACACAAACTCCATTTCACAATAGTGTTGCAAGCAGACATTCCAGCCAATCCTACAAAAAATTGCATCCCACAAAGAGTCTCTAGTGGCTCTACTATTGAGTCTGGGTGGCGAACTGTTGCTCTCTTTACAATTCAGCATTACTGTTTTTCTTGGTATTTCAGCAAAACAGCATGATGCTGAAGGCATGAAGTAAACATCACCTGATGTCTCACATTCAGGCTTGTGCTTACAGCGCCACATTGTTCCATGTATTTACATATCTTAACAAATCCCCGAACTTCCTTCAGCTTTAAAACACCTGCTGTGTTACAATAATTATAAGGACTTCCCGACAAAACTCACCCTCGACAGTAGTGGATGAGAGTCCCACCATTTTCCAAGGTTAGGAGGGAGAAAAGCTGGCTCATTCATACACAAGCAGATACTGTAGGAGATGTTCTCGAGTCAAAGCCTCCCTGTGTGCGCTGTCCCGTGAAGTCTTTGTAGTGGAGGTGAGCTAAAGTCTGCTCACTGTTGCATTCACACTTCCTCTACCTCTCCCTTCCTCCCTCTGATCTGTTATCTGGCTACACCTCCCTCCCAGCAGTCTCCCCTCCTTTCTTTTCTTCTGAGGGGGGCAGGGAGATGGTGGTGGTGGTGGTGGTGTTCTGAGTCTGTGTGTTTGTGTGTGTGTGTGTGTGTGTGTAGCCCTATTGGTTCCCCCTCTGCTGTAATCCTAGGGATCGTATAGCACCTGGGAAAAGCTTGCTGTGTAAACACACTCACATGTCGACTAATAGCTAACTCACATTCTTTATTCCCTCACATTCCTTCCCTCAGTACATTATTAACCTTTAACTAGTTGCACATAAAGCTTGGCATCTACAAGATGTCAGTGAACCCAGTGACACACCAGATGCATCAGTTGCTACTTTACATTAAAGCATCTTCAGCACTGTTATTTACTGATAAAGACACCAGAGAAATGTCTCCGTAAAGCTGCAGCTGAAAGGGGAAAACTCGATACTTTAAATGCATTTATCGGGAAAAGATAACTGAAAGATACAGGAGAGATTGAGTAAAGGCTGTGGAGTGCAGGCAGAGACAAGTTAGGACTCTTCAGTTACACGTGGATGACTCGCTGCCTCAAGGCAGACCCATGTGCCCCGACACGATGCAACATGCTGCCTCGAATCACACGAGCACAGACGCTGCACAAACAAACCCCCGAGCACACACAGACAAATACACAGTCATATGCACGACAACGCAGAAAGTCACACACACAGACAAAACACACTTCAGTGGAATAAAGAATAAAGGCAGTGTCAGCTGACTGTCAGGCTGCACAAGAATGCAAAACAATCGGTAAAGTTACTAAATTTTACACAGGAAATGTAAAATATAAGATCACATTAAAAAAAAAAATGCTGGTATGAACTCTTTGACCCCTAATATTCCCTTTTTTTGATAACAACAAACTCTAAATTGCCTCCCCAGACATGTTCAAACTCTTTTTAATGTTGTTTTTCTGCATGAAAGGTGAAGAAAAGCTCTGACAAGGGGTTTGAAGCACATTTCCTTCCTTATTAAAACATTCTTTATGTATCAATCACAGCTCATGCTCCGTTGCTTGCGTTAGGCTAACCAATTGCAGAGCTGTGTGCATCATGAAAGCTCGCTAGAGGAATCACTGATGAGATTCACGCTTATTGCTGAGCTGTTTTTTGGCTCCTCTGTGTTGACTTTGTTGGTAATGGAGGTTGCCGCTTAGCTAAAAGGTAATCTTGAAGAAAGCAAAGCAGAAATATCACAGGAAAGGTAAACGGCAATGACTGATACTGTGCACATATTACAGATTATGTAAAAAATATGCACTCCCAAAATGAAACTTAATAGCCTAATAATGAAGACAGGAAGTCTTTCTGCCATTTAATTTTGCACAAGCCAGAGAGCTTCGCCGAGGCTTTTGTAGTGTCACCCATTTTTTTCTCTCAAAATCCTCTCTAGATGTGATAAAAGCCACAGACACACCCTGCTAGACCTCATTATGGCCTGAAAAACCACTCGTCACTGTGACTTAATGCAACCTCTGACCTCCTTGGTGGAGCGGTGAACTCACACAGGACTATGGATGCCAGAAGAGGGACTGGAGAGCAAACCAAGTTGTAAAACAGCTCTCATGTGCTTGAGTCAGGCTGACTTAACGTTATTACTAAAACATGTTGGATACATTTAGAAAAAGAAAAAAAAAAGAAGACGCCTTTTCCAGGTTAACAGTAAGTCCCACCAGTCAAGTTTCTAATATAAAACGCAGTTCTAACCACAAGGTGGTAACGCCTGCTAGACAAAGCTGCTGTGAGAACCTCAGATGACTGTACCATCTGTGACTCCGCAAGAGATCAGCATCTAATGAAAACTGCTGGGCTTTTCTTGGAAGTCTCCCCTTCCTTATTGTCTTTGGACATGTTGGACACACAGCCATTTCCCAACCTGATCTCAGATGAAAGAGCGCTGCAGGTCGAAGACTCTGAGGTGTCCAGAAAAGCTGTGTGGGAGTCCGTCGTTGCCTCAAGTGCAGCTGAAAATTATGAGCAAGCAACTTTTGAAAGGGAAAGAAAAAAAAAAAGAAAAAATCATAATCTTATCTCATGTTAAGTGAGTCAGAGGACGGCTTTATCAGGTTGAATGTTATCCTCATGCCGTGTGAGGGTTATCTAAATACCACCATCCAACTCATCATCGTCAAAGCTGGGAATGTATATTCGCACAAAACAGCTGAATCATAACACGCGATGAAAAAGTGATGTTAAAAAAAACATCAACTCATCACATGCATGTCTTCCAAACCACTGAGGTGTGTGTAGCACAACACATGTTAACAAAGGTGAGGCAATCCAGTTGGCCAGATGTGCTTGAGGTGTTTTTAATTGCATTAAGAGCTGTGCCAACAATGTCTTCTTTCACCAGCTTGTGCCCTATCATGATGAACTCTCCTCCCACTCTACTCCTCGGATTCCAGGCATTTCCCAGGTCTGACGGCTCTCCTCTCCCCAGCACTAAACATGTCTGGGCATTCACGAAATGATACCTCCGGAATAAGTAAACAGAGACAGTATTGGTTCATCAGCAACTTGATACAATCAGCATGATGACTGCAACAGTGACTTAACTGTGTTTTTGCTCCTTTTGAGGCATGTCCATTAGTCATTACTGGGTGGGTCTGAGGCGGCTCAACACAGCCTAGTTAAATATTTAATTCTGCTATAATCAATGTTTTACTCTTAACAGTGCATAAAATTACATAATGTTGGTGAAAGGGCTCATTTGCAGTAGTGAAGACACAGAAAATTATCACCTGACGTTCAGTTCCCATCAGCTCTGCAGAGCATTATAGCATATTTCAGCTCATTGTTTTACATCATTTACCCATCATCAGAACTCGAGTTAAACATGTTATTGTGGCCGTGGTTCCATGTGCATTCGTGATTGCACCATGGCCCTGAAACTTGGGTCTATGGTCACCACTAAGAGACCGAACTTGATTTCAAGAAACAAAAAGAAGGCGCAGTGAGCCAAATTTGGCAAGTTAAGGGGGAGGGAATAGTGTTTTTGTGGGGGTGAAGCACTGTCATGTTGGGGTGCCCAGCTGCTGTAACAGTCTGATCCTGTGGGATGAATTCTCTGCACAACCCAGCGAATGTCAAGCAAACGGACAGCATGATCTTGGTTGGTCTTGATCTGACACTTCTCTACGTGTTACAGACTCTTTCACTGTGAAGAACTCTGTTTGGTCTCTGTGTCATTTCCACACACGCCTTTTTGTCACCAGTGAGGATCCTCGACATTAAGCTCAAAAACGTGTAACTCAAGTGCTGCTGATGATCAAGCAATGCCACTCGGAAAACAGAATTGGACCTTTTTTTTAAACACATCTCTTAGTGAAATATTTACCAGCTGAAGCAACAGATGAAAAGTTTCAACAGGTGTTGGTGGAGAGTAAAAAAAAAAAAAGAAAGAAAGAAAGCTAAAAGGGAGGTGAGTATTGGATCTAATTTGGTCATTTGGACAAAAATACAACTTTAAGTGAAGACTACTGTTGCTGTGTATCTGCTGAATGTGTAAGTAACTATTGTTGACTACCAATGTTTATTACCTTCATTATTTTGAGGGTCAGGGAAATTATACAAATGCTACAAGAAACAACAACACGGAAGAACATTGGAACATGGTCATAAAGTAAAACAGGAACTCGGGCACTCAAATCCAGACAACAGGTAACATAAAGGCTGTCATACATATCAAGTATAGTATGAGAACAATACGAGATTCCGCTGAAAATAATCAAAGTAGACATTTAAAGACCACGCTGACTCTGACAAGCTGACGACTAAAAATTTTTAGATACAGATTTTGATCTTATTCTACACGCTGCCAACATAACACTTTTCCTGTCCCACATTATTTAATGGTTTGACCAACTGTATGTGGATGCCTCACATGCCCCCAATGGAGATGGACTTCCTCCTTCTGCTGATGACATCACTTATCACCTCCGGCCTTCTGTTTCCTCTTCCTGTCAGCTTACCCATTCCCGCTTTTACTGTACTGTCTCTATTGACCCCATTCTCCACGCACTGTTTAGATCCTTTGCCAGATAGAATTGAATGTGCCTGCTTCAGCTGTATTTCAAAGCGATGACAATATAATGGAGCTCCAAAATATGCCATTCTTACAAGGCTTTTTTTAGCAGCCGCAGGTAATTTTCTAAGTGTGAGAATTCCTCTCTCATGACTACATGTGGAAATTTATTATGTAGGGGGATGTTTTAAACAAACCTGTAATAAATAACATACAACATATACATATACATGTGTCAGACGCTTCAAAGCATGCTTAAGTCGAGCTGCAGGTGAGGGCAGCATGTGGAAAAGCTTATTTGGTTTGGAGGAGTCGTAAAGGTGTACACATTAAGGCGAGAGGGGAAAAAACATGAACTCCCCGCTGTTTTTATTGTACACGGGAAGATGCTTCAGGTCATCATAAAAGACAGCACAGATCCCACACTCCGTGATACTCACAAGTACTCACAACTGGAGAAAATACACATTAAATAAAACTAGTCAAGGGAAACTTGCTTTGAATGTGTTTTTGCTAGAGAAGTTTATCTCTGTACATTGTTGGAGCTTTGACTTACAGACTGAAGCTAAATGCTTAATCCAAAACACACTATTTCATAATCATAAATCAGACAAACGTTAAGTATCACTCCCCACAGTACAATTACTTTCCAGTCTTACATCTCAGTTTAAATCTCCCTTAAGGAGAGCAAAGCTTAGGCTGAATTCCCTAACTTTTGCCAGTATGTGTAGTCATCATTTAAAATGGGCGTGCACGTCTCCTGCAGTCAGTCTCTAAGACAAATTTCCAGTTTGAACGTGCATCCTCACTCCTTCTAATTAGGGCACTCTAATGAGCCAGTCACAGAGAGAGAAAGCCACTCTAAGTCATTAGGCCTCTAAAGCGCCTGGGACGTTTCCATGGTGACCGAGTGGGAGAATTATGGGTTTGTGCACTCCTGCTCACCTGTTTAAGCATTAACTAGCTTTTGGAGGGCAGCAATGGAGCTCTAAGGCTTTTGATGTTCACACACAGACACACAGACACACTTCATACACCCACAGCTACCCATGGCTTAACTGCAGTTGAGTAATCTGGAGAGCAGTGGTGAAAGCTGGGAGCTGCTGTCTCAGCAGTGCGACAGAGCCAAAGGCGACTGTTACAGGTCAGCTTAGTAAAGCAATGCTGCTCATTTTCACATTTGACATTCATTTTGTTTATTCACTTTAGAAGGATTAAAGTTGCAGCAGGTAACTTCTGCTAATGAGCTAACAAGCTAACGTTAGCTGAGCATGAGACTTGTTGGGAAACAACTCTGCTGCAGGCCCCTCCCCCTCCTTTTTTGTGTCTGACTTGCCCTTTATTTCATTTGTTGGCGCTCTCTCTTTTAAATCCAGTTTAAACGGTTGCAGGGAAAGTTGCAGCGGAGTAAACTGGTGTTGCTTCCAGACACTCTGTTGTCAGCAGAGGCAAGTCAGAGCATAAGGCACAAACAGCTAATCAACTCATCACAATGTCACCTGTTGCTACGAAGCGCAGCGTAGACCGGCCAATCAGGACAGAGAGTACAGAGAGCGTCACTGATTGGGCAAATAGAATGGGAGAGAAAGGACTTTTACCAATCCTGAATACAGAGGCATGATGGGAAAACACCAAGATCTCATCATACTCTCAGACTACGTCACTTACAACTGTCTATGGGTATTATGACTTTTTTCCAAATAGAACACAAAAAAGTTATTGATGTTTACCCCAAAGTTGCCAACTGCTGCTTTAAGTCTGGGATCAGATTACATGTAGCCCAATACTGGCCAAATCTGGCAGATACAGGACATCATAGACAGAGACGTGTGCAACAGAAATAATTTTGTTGTCAACAGTGCAATAAAAAAAGGCAATAAGGAATCTTTTGCTCTTTACAAAAAAAAAAGCATTTTACCCTTGCTTTTCATCACGTGACAATTTTCTTTTCAGTTCCAAAAAACTGTCAGTGTCTGACTGATCCTTCACGCATCAGTTCAAATCTTTTACATCTGCCAATACACATTGATAACTGACCATTTCCTGGGTCTGTTTAGCTCTCTAACAGATTGGCAAACCCTCAGGGAAATTTCCCTTGTTTTTTCCTGGTGCATTGTGGGATTTGCTGATCTTCCCAGTGACCCTAAATGAGGAAGAGAAGCTGGTTTGGAGGATGGAAAGATGGGTAAAACTTGTCTGATTGCGCACAAGTCATACTGGCCAGGTGATGCCCCTTGCTTTATCAATATTGAGTCAGGTCAAAGGTCAAAGGTTGCAGAACTGACCATGATGTAGGGACGTCAGTGTGCTCAAACCTCCTTCCCCTCGTCATTTTTCATCTTCTGCTCGCTGATTTATTCGGGTCTGGGATGGCACAGAGGGCTTGACTCAGCCTGCTGCCAGACAAAGGCTCCACAGTGCAGTCAGAATTATTCAGATCCCGTATCTGCCCTGAGTCCTATGAGATCACCACAATGCTATGTCTCCCTGACAGAAAAGTATTCACACACTGAGAGAGATGCTATTCTGTAAGTGGAAGCACTGTTTCACTGATGTAGCACAGACAACCGTAATATACACAGAACACACACACACGGCTGCACACACACACACACACTCGCACACAGAATCACAGGCGCACACAAAGAGGGAGAAGGAGCTGCTTTGTCTCCATTTGGGATTTTTCGTGTTAATGGGATTTTGACTGGAGCAATAAGCTGTCTTCAGTTCACCAGAAAACTAGGACACTCAGAGTCGTCTTGCTGTCGACTCAATCTATCATCATCAAAAGGATTCGTTCTTGATGATCTGAGGAGCCTTTTTGGGATCCTTGATTTATGCTGAAAGCTTATCATTTAAGTTTGTAGCTGTAGTTTATTGCGTGAAGATTTTGTTTTTAATTGTATTTTTATTTGGAAATGAACACATATATGCCCACTGATTACCTGAAGACTGAACAGCCTTTACCATTGTGACTACATCATTATTAAATGACCATCATTAATGTAGATGCTTCAGGATAAATGCAGTATGAATTAGACCACACAGAACACATTTACATATTTTTGCTTCCGCATGAACTTGAAATTCCCACCTTGATGCAATTGCAAAATTTTCAGAACCAGTCATCATTTACTGTGCCAGCTTTTATAGCCACTAAGACTGACGAAGAGGAAACGAAAGAGGTAAAGGGTGCATCAGTTTGATGAGTAAAAAAAGGTGGCAAATCCGCAGTTTCACAAGTTGACACGGTAATTATACCATTTCAACTAGCATAATGAGATCAGCCAGATCTTGCAAGCTTCACATTTGTTTCTCTTCTGCAGATCTGTCTGGATTTTCATCCATCTCAGTGATTAAAAAATGACCAGACCAATCAGGGCCTGCATTCTGACTGCTGTTCGTCTCTAAAACTGTATTTAGACCAAAACAGGTAATCTGGAGAAATGATGACACAGGGTTGTCCAGCAGGGAGAGTGTCACTTAATTCACATAACAGGACCCACTGTGTGACTTCAAGTTGTGTACTCTGTTCCTCCCCCAGTCTAAGGGGGCGATCGATTGCTGACAGACGGACCCTTTACGTGACTGGCTGCCGCAGCGTGATGTAAGGCTATGTTGAGAAAATCTGCATTTTTGCTGGATCACCTGGTTTGGTCTGAGCACAGTCTTAGTTGAAGGCAGCCTCTGATTGGTTTATGTAGTTGTTGACATGAACATGGATCTGGGAATGTGAAGCTCCCGAGTTCTGGCCGGTCTCATGAGGCTACATCGACGCTTGCTAAACAGTCACGGCGACCCCAGGAATCAATGAGCAGTAGCGTTAATGAAAAAATAAACACAGCCTAGACTCAATATCAACAATTAAGAACAATAATATGCACTAGCGGAGTTTCTCAGTGGAAAAAATATTTTGACTGTTCCCCTGACTAGATTTGAATTTGAATTTCAGATCGCAGGCCCTGATTGGCCAGATCTTTTTTTTTTTTTTTTTTTT
>JAPZDX010000025.1:7134670-7145994 GCA_029783625.1 Naso annulatus
AGACAGGAGTGCTCCCCTAGAAACAGCTTCACAACACTCTGAACTTTTGGATTCCACTCGTAGTGTAAGCATAAGATTTTATTTATGTATGTATTTAAATCTTTTGCCCAAAACAATCTAGAGTAAAAAAGTAGGCATAGCATCTAAATCAAAATAAACTACTGGGTGAGCTTCTATTGTTGCAATGCTCATGTTTCCTTTGGTCAATTAGAATCTATTGAAAAGCTGCTACCACATCTATGACAGTGTTGCATTTCGGTCATACAGGCTAAAACTGGGACAGGCTGTAAAACTGGAACAGTCCTTTAAGAGTGATTTAAATTTTTTCAAGCAAAAAGTCAGATTATAACAAACTCTACTCTGCATGCACATCACATTATACATAATGAGGAATATGACATAAATGCACACACACTGAGGTCACTGACCACTGCCTGGATGACGATAGCAAACTGCATTTTAATTGTGCTCTTTTGCCCTGCTCATACATACTGAACCATGTTTTAGTTTAGCTTTTAACAATTCAAATCTTTGTTTACTTTCTGCACCAGCCCGAGGAGTTAGATATGCGTCATAAAAAAAAAGCCACTGCTCAGAGGCATTGGTAACTCCTGTATGCCAATGATAAATTTAAAATTATAAGTCATGCAAACAAACACACAGGTTCTCCTTTCATACATTTTTCAGTTGAAATGTGATTATGCCGAGCACTCCAACCATCTTAAATTAGAGCGAAGACATGGATGGAGTCGGGATTTAATGCACAAGCTGCAGATTTGTGCTTACGTGAGCAGTTTGTGACATTACTGCAGAGTCACAGCAGATCACTACTTTGTCCACAAGTTCTTCCATATGCTTCAAAACATTCTGACAATAGCCACGATTCATCGTATCTGCTGGGCTAAATCACAGACAATCCCACCACTGCAATGCATCTCTGTGGAGACAGCCTCTCCCCTCTCACACCCACCTGATGCTCCACTTCTCACAACTCAAACAAAACCTTTCTTACACTGCTGCTCCAGCTGGCTTGGAGAGTGCATATTAAGAAGCTCCCACCATTTAAGCGAAAACCTGCTTCTCATAAACCTAATCAAGCTTGATACCTGATATTGATATCTGACTTTTAAATTTTTAAAAAAGTAACAGAAAATACCTTTGCGACAATTTTAAAGCTGCATTAATCAATGTCTCTAACATAACAATGGGTCAAAGGACCAAAGATCTGTAATTTGAAGAGCATCATTCTTAAAGAACAAACACAAAGACTTTTCACCCAACTATTTGATCACTGTTTTGATTTTATGGCCCCCTACTTGGCACTGACAGCTCCCATCAACCTTATTTATAACAAAAAACAGGCAGCTGAATACCTTTTTTGCCTTTTTTTTTTAAAAGCAAAAAAACTTCTATATGCTACCTGCACAGCAACTGATTAGTGAAAAAAAGTCAGTGATAAGCTGCCATAGTGGAGCGTTTAGCTGCCAAAGACTCAATTTTTCCCTCTGGAGTTGGTCGATAGCAAAACAGAGCTACAAGAAACGTGACATCTGTCATGTAGACACTAGCATGGCTCTGAATCAGCGCCAGTGTTGCTACTTGTATGCCAGGTGTGTGAAAGGGTTAGTTTTTGCCAATAAGCTTGCCATGCAAGTTATTAATTATTACTGCTTTACCAAACAGCAAACCCCCGGGCTGAAAAATGAAGCCAGTACCAAAAACTGTAGTTCCTCAAACGACCACCTGAGGCTCCAAAACAACTGAATCTCCATAGTGCACTATCATAAAAAGTCCAGCTTTACAGCACAAATACACGTTCATAGCCTGTTACCGCACATGGATTTGCTTTCCATAAACAACTTTTTTTGGTTCATAACAGCAATACATGGGATAAAACTTAACATAATTCACTCATTTAAATTTCATCAATGCTAGAAGTTTTGCATGATTTAATGGCGGTTTTGAATGAAAGCAGCCGCCAGCTGTTTGCTGTTTCGCATATTTATTGACGGCAAAGTTTATCCCACACCAGCTCCACCCTCTCGTCCAAATATGGTCACTACTGGTTCCGAAAAACAAAAAAACAGACAAACAAACAATCAAGATGATAATGGCCTTAATACCAGACTCATCACAACAGTAGTCCACAAACCAATCGATGACGTCACAGTAACTCTGTCCTCTATTTAATATACTGTCTGTTTAATGTTCAGTTTTTGTAAGGTGCCATCTGGGAGTGTGGTAGCTTGTGAAAGACATTTGTCCTTATTTTCTTACATTTAAACAAACAAACAAACAAAAATTATAGATTTTTATTACTAATACATCACTAGTACCTTTTTGTAAACAAAGAGAAGAGTATTTAGAACCAATGCAGGAATTTAAAGACCATACCAACAGTAGGGTGTTCCCCGGGGATCACTAGCCTTCACTGTGTGTTTTCTACTGACAAAGCTCAGCTTCAGCGTCAGCCAAGCAAAATTCCTGTGTGTTTGTGTGTGTGATTGTATAAATATGTGTGTGTTGAGAGAGTGACAGGCGAGGATTTCTCCCAAACTGGACGAGACAAAAGACACCTTCTCCTTTGGATAAGTTGCGTGTACATCGAACACATTGTAACTTTCTCGTAATATACTATAACAAGGTAAGGAAGGACAGAAAAGAAGTGACTCGTGGAAGTATATGTGACAAAAAAGTTCTTTTTCTTGCCAGCGAACAGGCTACGTTTGTGCCATTTCCTTAGTTGAGAAAAAAGTCCATTAAGTTGGATGTTATAATCACTCTCACATGTTTACCTGCCTGGCAGCTGGCAACAAAACCACTCAAGTCTCTGCAGTCCTAAAAGCAGTGACATGGTACAGCAGCATCAGCTGAAGGGTAAATGCAGATCAAACAAACTTAAGCCGACCATAAACTGCATTCACAGCTTTATACTTGAAATGCTGAGTTGGGTCACACCTTTCCCTGGTAATCCTGTTATTACTAACCTTGTGCCAAAGCCTGCAGGGGGAGCAAATGTATTTGTTTTCTGTTACAATGTGGAAAAATGCTGCACTGTGCAGGGGGCCAACTGTACCCCTCCCAGGAAAAACACACAGGGCGGAAACACATCTTGTATTTCTCGCTATTTCAACATAAATGCACTGCAGCGCCTCAGAGCAGAAGAATTCTCTGCTGGTGGTGTCCAATATCAAACAATGAGCACCTAATCTCCAAATATCTTATCTACACATCCACATATTTGACTTGACTCAGGATAAGTGAGATTCACTTTCTGTAACAACAATCAAACTTGAGATGAGCTCTTGGTTTTGTGCCTTTCCAAGCAGCTGGGGGGAAACCGCAGCAACATTATTTATATTTTCAGTGCACTACCATTGTGTCTTCTCTTGTACATCAGGAGGGAAACTACAAGGGGGGTAAGTGGGTGTTCACAGACCACTGGTTCCTGGTTGTAAGGGTCACAAAGAGTGAATGACAATTTACAGAATAACATTAAAGGAAATTAGCTGCAATGAGGGCAGCAATAAAAAAGAAAATGTAACATTAATCATAATCCAACAGTAATCCCATGTAAGTTCCCAATGAAAACAGTGGAGTGTAAGGAGGTGTGACAGAGGGTCCCACCGTTTTGACAGATGATTAAGTAAACATGCATTTTTGAATCAAATTTATCAAACTACAAAAAAAAGTTGAAAAATGAAAAATGAAGCAAAACACACTAACCGTACCAGTCAATCTCTTTTGCACAAAGGTTTCAGGCTGAAAAGTAACTTAAACTTACACTTAGTGCCTTTTCTGTCCATCCCGCTGGTGATGCTGTCCATGTGGGAGCTGTGGAGGTTTACGGTGGGCCCATGAGTGAGTGAGTGAGTGAAAGCGGGTGGAACCTCGCAGACAGACACAGTCTTTACAGATCTGCTGGTCGCAAAGTTTAGTTACAACAGGCTGCGGCTCTGCTGGGTCCTAGTGTCTGCTGCTGCAAGGAGCGGACATGGAATGACTAAGTGACGCTCCTTCCGGTGGACCGCTGGGACCTTATTTCGGAAAAAAAATATGAATGGCATGGAAAGGACAAATTATTATGTTTTTTTGCCATCGAAATGGTACCACCTATCTCAAATATGATGTTTGTCAATTTGAAAGATAATTTTAGAAGTCAAGAAAGTCGCAGTTTATCACACAATGGCTGAAGTGTACAAGACCTTGAGGTTACGTAGGTCTATTTTGACAGACTATACAGCTGACTGTCGCCTAAGTGATGTCTACAGAACCGACTAACTCCATGTTTGCTAAGCTGCAGCTCTCAAAAAACCCTAATGATTTTTAACTCTTTAATAAATTTTCCCTCTTTCTGAAGAAACTAAAGAAACTGTTAAGGTTACAGCCATGATAGCGTTGGTGACATATACTGTGCAAGACAAGATAGACACATCAACCTGCGCATGAGAAGAACTAAGCACCGCAGCACCTGAAAAGTAGGCTGAAGGACTTCCTACCTAAATGCATTCCAGTGCACATGCTCTACAAAACATGGACACCCGCAGCAAAGTTGCATCTGTATTGAGTACAACATACACGTAATGGGGACCTACCTGAATTAACACAGTGCAAGTAATGAAGAGAAAAGGTGTTAGCTGTCTTGCTCATGATTTCTAATTCAAATAACTTACAACAGCGCTAAATCGTTTAAGTGTGCACCAAGCACATTCAAGTAAGAGGCCTACACTACAGCCATATTATGATAGTCACGTAAAAAGACGAAGCTGGTGTCATGATTCCATGCCGGTATCACTCAAATAATGTAAGGTGTGACTTCAGGTGTACTTTTTTTCCCCCAACTCGGCTTTGGTGAATCTTGCCCAAGTTTCCGACTCAGAATACTGATTTAAAAAAACACAAAGACTATGGGTGTTTGATGGGGTGAAAAAAGTAAAAAGGGCGCTTGTTGTATGCAGGGCACCAGTGCGCAAAAAGTTTTGGGGCACTTTACCACCTTTTATCCCCCTGAAGGACACCTAGAGGGTACTTTACCATGTTTTCTGCACTGGAAGGGCACTCTAAAGGGTACTTTGCCATGTTTTGTCCACTGAAGGGGCACTAGAGTGGGCACTTTATCCTGTTTTATGTACCATAGGGGCATCCAAAAGGGGAACTTTCGTGGCGTTTTTCCTAATATTAGGACACCGGGGTGGGGGGGGTCGATTGCCCCCTCTGCCCCCGTCTGAGTCCGCCAGTGCGTTCCATTGTACTTTTCCCAGTCTGAGTTGTTTTCTACCGATGTCTGAGTACAATAGAACTCAGCATTATTTTGGAAAAAAAATGAACCGTAATCCATGGAATTTAAAAGATCATTTGTAAGTCAAGAAAGTCACAGTTTGTCACACAACTGCTAAAGTGCATAAGACTTTGAAATAAGAAAGACTACACAGCTGACTGTGGTGTAAGTGACGTCTTAACAACGCCCATGCTTGAAATCATTTTGACTTCCTTTAATTCATTTTCCCTTGTTCAGAAGGAATGAAAGAAACTGCCAAAGTTACAGCTAGGGCTGGGTATCGAACTTCAGTACTTTTATGGTGCCAACCAAAGTGCCTCAATACTATCAAGTATTGAAAAATGTCAGGTATCAAAATTTGGCATCGAATGACAAAAGGAGTTAATTTCATCGGCATCAGTGAGCCAATACGCATGCAGTATGATTGTTGGGCCAAGATCTAATAGTGCTGTTGATTGGTTGTACTCTAGTCTTTTGCAGGAGAAACACCACATTACACGCAGAGACAGGGCTGACCTTAGGAATGTGTAAAGTAATCTTTTGTTAAAACAGATTAGACAGAACTGGTATGGAAAAAAAGTATCCTTCAGGAACTGGTATCGAAGTCAACGTACTAGTATTGGTACTGGTATTGAATTTTTCTTAAGGATACCCAGCCCTAGTTACAGCCATGTTAGCGTTGTGATGTATATTGTGCGAGACGAGCTGTTTCACAACAACTAAGTGGTAGCTTACTTTACTATCCTCAAGACAAACTCCAACTTTACTGATGTGTAAAATTACCTTTTAAAATGACAAACATCATATTTGAAAATGAGAGCACAATTTAACCAAGATCAGGGAAAAAGATGTCTCAGTCTATTAACCACTGTACAAATTTTTTCTGACATAAGGTCCCATGGGGTCCACTGGAAGGGGTGTGACTTAGCCGCTCTATTCTAGTCCCATGGACCGAAAGTAGAGGGGCAGGACTTGGGCACTCAGTACAGCTAACAATCCAGTCTGTAAGTAGTCATGTCACACCCTTTTAAAATACTCTGTCCGGGTCCATGAACCATCTTATCCAAACAACATCAAATTTATACTGTTAACTTGTGTCCCCCTGACAAACACAGGCCTATCCCTTGAATTTCAGCCTGCTATCACTACATTAACCTGTTCAAGCAAGTGTAGTGCATCCTGACAGCTTTTAGGATAGCTACCTAGCTAGCTACCTAAATTAGCTTATCTCTCTACAAGAAAGCAGGAAGTAAACATGGCGCTAATTTCTAAAATGTGGAAACACTCAAGTGTATGGTTCCTTTGTACAAATAAAAAAAAAATGAGACTGAAGTTGTTTATAAGTTTAATTTTTAGTGACAAAATCAAAAATAACAGTATTCAAAGCAAGTTAAGTTTTCAACAACCCTGGATCTTTGTCAGTGTGTTAAATTCCTTGCAGAGCGTTTCATTGAGAGTGAATATAATCTCTGTAGCTACAAAATTATTGTATGATCAGTCTAAAAGAATATAAATAATAATGAATATAAATGTACGGATGACCACGGTCCCCATCTTAAAACATTTAGTCATCATTCTATTGCAAAGAGCTGGAAAACACGGCGCAGGAGGAATGAATTGTTTCCTTTATCTGTTTAATCTACTCAATTGCACATTCTGTTAGATCACCATACAGCTGCACAGCGAACGCCATCTGTTGGTGACTTTAAACTATTAAACCAAAACATCATGTGGAAGTGATTTTCAAATCTGCATGTTTGCATTCTCATTTTGGTTTCATTTAAAATCAAGTCAATGCAGCTCACACATACAACTAAAAAAGTTGTAGCCACCTCAGAATATTTTTTCGTTCATTCTATATTAATTAATTTAAACCACAGGGGGGAGTCAGTATTTCATGTGAAAGAGCAAAAACAGGAAAACAGGTGAACAAAATGTATCCTTGTAAACCAAAGCAAAGTGACACTGTATGCTCATTCACTAAACATTCACCCTGATAAAATGATATGCTGTAACTACATTCTACTCATTCAGATTGCTGGTGCTGCACACTCATAACTAAGAAAGCATAACAAATAAGGCAAAGCCAAAATTCTCCTCTGCATGTTTAAGTACTGCAGCTCTGGTCACGTATCCCCACATGTGGCCTTTGCGGGGACAGAGTCATGCCCTCCTCCATCCTTCAGGCTCAAGAAAAGCACAACACTACTGTACTATGGTCTCTATTGCTTACACACCACTCCAGCACAAAGCCACAGTTGCACTGGTAACCAGTCTGACTGTGCATAATGTCTCTGTGGTCTTCCCTCCGTATCTTTGAAGTCCACGCTGATGTGACCAGAATTTGGTTTGTCATTTGAGGAGATCTAGAACAGGTTCTCAGCCATGGCAGTGAAACTGTGTAGAATTCTTCTTTTCTCACTCTTCCCCCTTCCACAGTCGCCCTCTCGCTCTTGTTATGGCAGTATTCTACAGACGTCCATGGGATACTAAAACAGTCGGGCCTGTTTCTTGAGCTCATTTCTCTTCCACAGAGCCAGTCGGTCAAATTCCTCCATGGTCATGCCAAACACTTGGGTAAACTCTTCTGGGGACAGGTGACGCTGAGAAAACCGTAATAGAGTTAGCACATTACACTTACAGTACGTGTCCCTATATGTCATTTTTTCCACTTACCCATGAAGTTACTAATTCCATTAACACATTACTCATTTCAGCTTAGCCTTACCTGCCGCTGAGGACATAAGGTTATAATGCCAAAAAGACAAATTGAAAACATGGAATGCATGTTGTTTTCAAAGTTGACTTTTTAGGCAAATAATAAACACACTAAAATAACAATTACATATTGGGCCAGCATAGGACCACACTATAAAGAGATGTACAGTACTGTTATTTCTAGATAATACAACTGAACAGTACAATCTCTTTTTTTTGAAAGGTCCTACATACAACTTTAAACCATCGACACCAAGAATCTTGTCATTATACTTTTGGCTCACAAGCCATTCACAGTCTTAGACAGAGGTTAACAACTAATCATGTTGGACCTGGCAAAATTTCTAAAATAATTAATTCACAATCATAAATTCAAAAGCAATACTTTTATTTTCCCTCTTCATAAAAACTACGTGGATTTTTATTCATTTTTTTAAATTATTAGTCTACGTATTCATTTTACCAATACATCCTTGAATATTGAGAAAATTTTACAGATTTTGTTTGATCAGATGTTTCTTTATTGGATGGAGTTCTGTTGCGGGCATAGCTGTATTATTTCTAACTTCTTAGTGGCCCAGGTTTTTAACTTGACTTGGTTTTTCACTTTCTCTACAGCACAGTTAGCCCAAAGGCAAACTTGTAACTTACCTCCAGTCTGGCTCTGTCCACATCTTTGGGGAGCCTATTGCGACCTCTAGTGGTGACAATAAGTGCTTCATAGGGGTAAATCTACAGGGAGAGTGAGAGGCAGCCACGCTTCAAATGCCAGACACTTAGCAATAGTAACACTGGGGTTACTAAACATATAGACTAACTCACACAGAATGAATTATTCAGATAATTATTCCCAAACCTTACCTTGTATTCTGCTGCAGGGAAAGAGAGAGAGAATTAAGTCAGTACTTCAGAAAAAGCATTGAATTAATTGCATAAATTTAATAAGGGGTATGTGTTTTAAATTCATATTAGATTACCTCTGCTTCCCCAGTTGACCTCACTGCCAGTGTCATACTGGTATTGGTAGCAATCTGCACTCTGAGGCTGCAGGTAGAGAGGGACACCAACTTACAAATCTTAATACATATGTAAAAATATGTAATTCGATTTTGAGACAGCAACGGCCCCAAAAATACTCAGTCCTAGTGCCCTGAGGTTAATGTGAATTTCATTGAACGAATCCCCAAGCCCGTGTTTAAGTGCAGCACATTATTTTGTGTCTTGTTTATCATAGTCTCACCCTCTGGATGCCGTTGCGTCCATATCCTGGTAGTGAGGCGGACTTGCAAACAAAATCTAAAAGAAAGCAGTGGTAAAATAACAGTTAAATTTCCAATTCTGTTCATACACTTTGGTACATTGATACCATACATCACTTCCAGGGCAGTACCAGAAGATGGCGCTAATGACTAGCCCAAAAATTCCTCAAGTTCTAAATGTGTGCACATAATACAGGAGCCTTGTTAATATGAGTCAATTAAATCCCGCATAAACACATCATTTATGACCCAATGCCAACCTCTATTCAAAACAAAATCCATGCACAGCTACAGTTTAAAGAAGCCAGAAACTCAAAATGAGGTATTCTCCATTGGGCTTAAATAATTTCAGAATATTTATATTAAATATAAATGATAAACTCACCACTATCAGCACTGTACTGAGATCTGGGAGCTGCAAAACAAAGATATCATACAGTTAAAAGACATTTTACTTCTTGCAAAAAACACAAATGCTGCAGCTTGTTTTTTTCCTGCTAGCTCTATAATTTAAATAAGTCCCTCAAAAAATATTCAGGGAAAATTACTGTAGAGATTTGACAGCCATCTGTCTCGTTAGAGGCATAACAAAGAAACAGCAAAGGAGCAAGTTGGGAACCCAGCGAGCCCTGGGAGGAACACAAAACATCAAAGGGGCAATAAGGCAGAAAGAGGCCAGACAGGACTGGTTCAGGGAAAAGGGGCGAAATCCGAAATATAAAAACAACATACAAAGACAGAGTGCACGCTCCAGCATCTAATTGCACAACACAGTCAAGCCTTTGTTGCCTTTCAACCACAGCCAACAGATTCCTGTTCAGTTGTGTCCCCTCCCATCAGAAACAGCTTTAATGAGAGATCTTACAGCTCATAAATAAACCAGGATATGGGACACCAGCTGTGTGAGAGAGAGATACATACACAGATAGATGGAATGATAGTTGGAGAAATGGAGTGGTGAATATAGACGGCAATATCAGGAGAGAGGAGGAGTGGAAAAAAGCTTAAGAGGGAGATGTTGAAAGAGATGCAGCACGGGTAAAATAACAGTCCCAATACACTGTGTGACCAGTGAGGCTGGTCCTTGCAAACAGAAACAACGCTGGTAGTTCCCGGTCCAGCTTTACCACATCTGGCACATCTGCACTTGGCTGAATGCTCTTCTTTCTGCGGTTTGAAATGTTCTGAATCAGTGTGACCCCCCACAACAATGACAGGCCACATCTGCTGCTGCCAGTGGCCTAACACAGGTTCAGCAGCAGCTGCTCAGCTGTATTTCCATCTCAATAAACTGCCCCGCCCGCAGCAGCCACGACACCATGTGACCTGCATCCACATCCTCGCTGCCCTCACCCCAAACCCCGATGACAGCACTGAGGCTCATAAATGCGCTCGTGGCAACGTGCATGATCACGCTGGGAGGAACAAAAACATGGCGGCACAAAAACATAGAAGTGCAAGCGCTCGTGAACTTGCAGAAACAGGAGAATAAGAGACAAAGAGGGAGATGCATAGGGGGCAGGGTGGATCCTTACATCCGTTGACAGTGTTGTTGTATGCTGTGGTGCCGTAGCCTGTAGTGTTGAGTGTTTCTTTGCTCCCACTACGAGAATTCCTCGCACTGCCCCAGGGGTCGTTGTCATAGGAACCAGATCTAGCTTTCATCTCCTCCTTTAGGATCATCCTCCCGATGCCACTCCCAATCTGAGATGGAGGGAGCAAAGAGACAGAACGGGGTGAAAAGAAAGAGACGGTGAGGGAAAACTGCTTATTTAATGTACAGCAAATTCAAGATGGAGAGAGAAGCATAAAAAGGATCGGAGTACAGTTTAGGTACCATAGCGTAAGAGGTACATTATTTATGGATGTTTCTGAGGAGGTGGCTTTCTTCGACCAGATGCTGAAGGAAGACAGAAGGAAAATAATGAAGCGCTTACTCTTTGAAGACTGTGACTCCAACTCTCTTCATCTCCTCCTGTCGAGAAGCGTCTTCTCGGCATCCGATAGGCTGAGAGAGCAAACAGATAAAAGAGTTTCCCTTGTATGAATGTAGAGCTCAGACGGGAGCG
>JAPZDX010000025.1:7383788-7394979 GCA_029783625.1 Naso annulatus
AAGTTAATCAGTGAAGGCAGCGAGTACCAGCCAATGAGAGGCAGAGGAGGGTGGGTCATGGCTTCACCATCGTTGAGGGGAAAAAGGGCAGTCTGGCAGTTAGATATATTACTGAATGGTGCGCATCACGGGGGGGTTAGAAGTGGGTATACGCAGTGCTGACTGAAAAATAAGTGGGTATACGCCGTATACCAGGGTATACCCTCGACTACACCACTGGGGTTGCCCATAGCTCATTACAGGCCGGAGAATGAGCATAGGCATAAGGGGGGAGGACGGGATGGTGGATAGAATTTTTTTTTTTTTTTTTTTTTTTTTTACATACATCTATGAACATTCTTCATTCCATTCAACCACATTTGAGACCTTTTTTTTCCCTTGGTCCAGATTTCTTTCTGCATTTTCTTGCATCCTTCTAGTAGCAACAATGAGTTTCCAGGACCTGGCGTCATAAACATTGTTATAGACTTCCTGTATGCTCACAGTGTGGCACAATAAGTGTTGATTTTGATTGACACCACTGGTGATGTGTAAAAAAAAAATTTTTAAAATGAATATTTACAGTATTAGTATTAGTCATGGTAAAAATTCCAGTCACATCACATACGTACGCTTAAACCACCCTTGATCTATAAACAGACTGTGAATGAAGGGCCTTGATTGGCTGAGAGAATGATTGACAGCTGAACGAGTGGAACCTTTGAATGTGAAACTCAAAGGAAAGATGGGAAGCGTGTTTGTGCAGGTCCCAAGGGGGGAAAAGCCTGGGTTTCACATACGTACGCACGCATGCACACACACACACACACACACACACACACACACACACACACACACACACCATCACATACACACACATTGTGATCTTGCTCTACTTTGGGCTGTGCTCCACATGAAAGCGCCGATGCTTCCTGCTGTTTGAGACGAGCTGTGTGTTGCTCTGCAACATAACACACAGGTCTGTATATACATGTAGACGGACAGGTCCGTGTGGAGACCAGAGCAGGTGAGATTGTATCCATCTGCACTACCTTGGCCTTTGTGAAATCTCTCTTTCTCCCTCTCTGCCTCATTTCCTCTTTCTCTCATCCTCTGGTCGCTCTGTCTGCCTTTTTCTATCTTTTAAAATTCCTTCTTCCTTCTCTTTTCCACTCTTCTTCTTCTTTCTCTTTTCTTTCCGTCTTCTTCTTGTCCCCTGAGAGAAATAAATGAATGAGTTCCATTCACACCTTAGGTAAGACAAAACAGCAAAATAATATTTTTTCATTCAGTTTTCAGCCTGGGTTTTGTTAATTTCTACCTCCATTCAAACATGTAGAAAAGCATCTAGATGTTTTATCTACAGATTAAAAATCAGGTTAAATCATCATCATATTCTCTCTGTGAGCCTCCCACTGACTCATCATTCCCTCAAATTAATACTGAATATAGAAAGTGAACGTATTGCCGTGTTTTACAAAAGGCTCTCCACAAATGTGGAGGCACTGTGCCCTTGACTATCCCCCTGCTGAAACTAAGTCTTAGCCAATTAACAACGTCTTCCACTCGGTCCACATGCACACACGCAAACACACGCACACATGCACTCACACACTGCCAAAACCTGACTGCTCATGGGACTAAACCTCATTAACTGCTCTGAGACAGACACTCTCTCTTTAATCAATCCTTTTCTAAGACTATGCGCACATGGAGGAACGGTGACAATACAACGCAAGCACACACACGCAAACACACATGCAAACACGCGCATATATATGGGGGAAGAGAGAGAGAGTGAGAGACAGAGAGAGAGAGAGAGAGAGGGAGAGAGAGAGGCTTAGATACATTCACACTGAGATCTCCCAGAGAGAAAAACATGGTCATTTGCCAGGGTGATTCAACTCTAAAACACCCTAATTACATCGACAAAGCCACTTTGTTTTGGTGCTGGGTAAAATGTGAATGATTTAGCATATTATTATTATGCCTCTGAAATATTAACCAACCCCGAGGGACTTTATCTGCTCTTTTAAATATATGCAAATTATTTTATTTTTGTTTGGTTTGTTTCCAGTGACTTTTGTGAATTGTGTTTGGCTAATTAAATGAGTGCGTGCAGATGTAGAATCGCAGGCAGTGCCTACACGATATGATGATCTGCCAGATTAGCATACAAAGTAGGAATGTTGCACCTCGACTGCTAATCGACTAACTTTTGTTTTCAGTTCAACCTTGACCTATTTGAAAAACCCACCCAGCGTCTGGCCTTGGATTGGGAATGTAAACAGCGTTTCCTGACTTTTAATTGATAAGGCTCATTTGATATTGTCCTTCATTCCGAGCTCCTCTCATTTCGTTTGTGTCAAGCTCTTTCAATTATGACTGCGCTCCTATCTCGGTCTGGGCTTTTCCATACAGCTCCACTGAAGAGATGTTGTACTGGTGGAGTTCTGTACAACAGGCTCCACATTGACTTACACTCCCAGTATTGCCAGATTAGAGAGTGAAACAGTCCACTTCTGTGAAATTCAGGTACATTCTTCTCCTATCCAAGTCCTTTCAAATGACGTAGTGGACCTGGAACAGTTGATGTACAGAGCACCGACATATCAGCTCTGTCTTACTTCACTGATTGCCTTGTGAATCCCTGATGGGTTCCGCTTCGTACATAATCATTTCCCTAACATGGGATAATTTGATTCTATTACTCTAACAACAGCGCAAACAAATTGCCTACGTAATTTATTGTGCCAATAATAGCAAAAACAGATGTGGTAATGGTACTGCGGCTTTCCAAACTCACATTTATATGGACTTAAACCAATCAGGATATAATCGTTAAAATACATTTATGAACACACAGCCTCACGTTTACTTGAAGCATTTTTCTGTGTCTGAATATGCATATTTGCGGTTTGGCAAAGTGGCGATCTCCAGCCCCTGTTTCTTTATTCCTGCAATCATGCTGCTCGAGATCTTTTTCCACCACCTCCCCGGGTCTGTTTCACAACTTTCCTTCAGCCTTTGCACAGCTTTCTTTGTGCTTATCTGCATGATTTCCTGCGCAGAGGTTCATGAAGCAAACAACAGCCATGTGTCTCCTCAGCTGTATTTTCTTTGCTAATGCTGCATTGTGCTGCCTTACTGTATCTCAGTGGCCCTCTCCTGTACGCTCTTCCACTCCATTCACTAGTGTTCTGTACGCCCTCTAAAGCCCTCTGCTCTGTCCCATTTCTCCCATTGCCTGGGGTCCTTTTTGACACCCCTGGCATGTTAATGGGCCAATCAGAGACACTGTCCTTGAGAATCTCACTTTGGCTCATTTTCATACCCCCCCACCACCCCCTCTCTCAGATTTATAACCTCTGCAGCTTACAGCTCCAGATGTTTTGTTCTGGTTTTTACTCTCTGTAATTGCTAATTCAATCTGGCTGTAAAGGAGCAGATGCTCTCAGGACTTGAGCATACCTGTGTGGGTTTCTCTGCATGCTGGGTTGGGTATGCTTTCTCACCCATGTACGACGCAATGGAATTTACAGTAACATCTTGACTCATAAACATAGGCCTTCACAATTACACCAAACTCATTTCTTCATGCAGGGGAATAGGGCTATAGCATTTTAATTGGCAAAGTGCTGCAAACTAGCATCACCTTCCATGATACACTGAATTTGTGTCACCCTTAAATTATGGCTGCTGGTTTAGCAGGACTGACAGTTGGCTTTGGAGGTCTAAACTGTGGTGGGAGCCTCTCTCATCAGCCTTATTGTGTTTTTTTCAATTATTTTCCATCCTTTTTCTCACCATGGAAAGTGGCAATCCTGTCCAGTTTAGAGAGCAAAATAAATAGATCGGCTATCCACAAGAATGTGAATGCTACTTTAGTCCCATTAGGAACATCTGTGTGTGTGGTTTGAGATCACAGCGGGCTGTCTGTGAGACTTTAAACATGTGACAAGTGGCCTCATTGTTTTAGCATATTCAGTACCTTCATACTGTGCCAGATATGCTCTGTACACTTGTCTATGCTGCACGCACACACACACACACACACACATGCGTACTTACTTACACATTTGCATGAAAGCATATATACACACATAAATGCACACACATTCTCTCACATCAGTCCTTGCTCACATGCCCATACGCACGCACCAAAGCGGCCCTGTCATGTGTCATGGAGACAGGGGTCAGATACTGTGTGATGTGTGTGGGGGTTATATCGCTTGGGAAAAGGACTAAAGATCTTACCGTGGCTGCAAGAGGGCCAACAATAACAGCCTGAAATACAACAGCAGCATAAGAACCTTTGCTCTGACAGGAGGAAGGCTGGGCCCCCGGCGAGCGACTCCACGGATCACAACCTCCTCCACGGGCACAAAAATGGGTGGGAGCGTTAATTCAGAGCTAATGTGCAAAACAAAGAACATTGTTTTCTAATGACATTGTAAAACAGCAAAGGAAAAAAAAAGAAGTGTTTCAAGAGATTGGAAGCATATGTGCGCAGAGAAAGAATAATAGCAGAGTTGTAGAGTTGCTGCGTCTTTTTTGTGCACATTCCCAAGTTGAGATGATGTTCTGACCACATTTGTCATGGGAAATGCAGCCATGTAAACACACAGTCTCGACCCCCAGTGGTCATGCTGACTTACACACACACTCACATGTGCACAGACAGAAACACACTCACCTCACAAGTATGCAATACTTTGCAGTCTCCAGCACCAGAGAAGCCAGAGTGCCCCCTAGTGCTGCTTTTGTGACACCTACATCATGTTTATCTGGCTTACTTTTTCATCTCCTCCAACTCAAAGGTTGTTAGTAACAACTGGGTCTCAGCAGACCAAATCGATGATCAGCTGAAGAGCGAGATGTTGAATGGAACGTGGTTATAAAAACCTCAATATCAAGGAAAGCGCGAGTTTCTTTTTTCATATTCAAAGAGAGAAAATTGGCCTACAAGATTTTCTTACAGATAATGTTTTTGCTTTTTTTTTTTCTTAAAATTGAATATCACCACAATTTATTTTGCATAAATATTGTTTTAGTTCAGATTTCTGTAATTCATTCTGCCGGCTCTGTTCTCCAGACTGCGGCACCCCTGCATACACACACACACATGCATCCTACACATGAGTGTATAGAATTCTGATCTTTAAGGACACAAGGGGTTTTTTTCAATCAAAGCTTTGATTGAATACTTGCCATCCTCAGCACTCACACACTCACTAATACACACACATTGTTGACAGAGAGTGTCTCGAGCAACATCATTTACCACTTAGGCCCCTCCCCGAGGACCGTGCCATTCTTAATGCGTGGCAGATAGGTTGATAGCTCTGGTTTCTGTCGAGAAACAGATCTCATCTGTGTTACTGAAATGGACCTGCTGTGACTTCACTCTATGTTACAGGAATACATGAGTAATGTTTGCACATGATGATGAGGGAAAAATGCTGACGATGCTTTCTGCTTTTGATGCTTTTAACAATGAGTGACCCAGAAACGGCAGCCTGCTATATTTCATGCAAGTACTGTATTAGTTTTGAATAGTCAACATGCACTAGCATAAACAGGTTTCTCTGTTTTGCTTTGAAAATAAAATGTTTTTTTAAAGATGACCAGGGTACTTGGACACACGTTGAGTACTTGAAAAAAAATATGAGAACATTTTTTATCCTAACATGCCAAGGGATGTGTGCAAAGTTGAGACTATTAATTTCTCTGGCAACACAAATATCACTTGTAGTTCAAATCAATAATGTACTATTTTGCTCAAATATGAAAAAGAATGTCTACAGAAAACATTAAAAACATGGATGTTATCCAAAAACGTTTTTGAATTTTTCTCGTTTCACCAGATAACCTTCAAGAGTTTGCAGACGAGATTCATGCAGTGAAGTTCTGTGTACAATAAAAGTGCTGTTTAAGACGTAGTCATGTGATGCTGCCGTTCCCGTGCTGCTCATCGTCCTGCTGCGTGAGAAAAGCCTGAAGAAGGAGAACGTATAGAAACGACTGTTTGTTCCAGATGGTTTCCCCCTGGGAACTCTGACTGAGGTCCAGTTCCGGACGACCTACAGCAGGTTAGTCACGAGCGGAAAGTATGGCCGAGTATCATTATGTCATCCCTTGTGACCGTATGTATTTTTGTTGTATGGACAAAACAACAGACACACTTCAAATCTCAGCAGCAAATGTTGCTTTAAGAAAATGTGAATTTGTGTTTTTAACAAGGTGACCAGAAGGTTTTTATTGAGACTGCCAGAGGTGCTGATTCAGCTGTATTTCATGTCTATAATATTCAAATAATTAAAAAAAGCTTTCCTGGAAATGGCATCGCCATTTGTTTCTAATTATAGAGAAAATGGAAATTGGTTCAGTTATTTTAATTAATTCTTAATATTTTCTAGTTCAACCTGAAGCTTTTTAGTCACTGCTGGTGTGAACATGCGTAAATGTTGTTTGTCTGTAGCAGCATTTCCCAAAGTTTGGGTCAGGGCACAAAATGAGTCACCAATCCAGTTTTCGGGTCACCAGTTTATTATTGGCTGCCACCAGCAGCTCTACAGGTCTCTCTGTCAGTCGCCTGGTCTGCAAAAATTCCCCATTCTTTGGTGGTCTCAGTTTTTGCCTCAGGAGGCTGAAAATTGGTATAGAGTTCAAGTGTGTGTGTGCATGTGTGTGTGTGACGGTGTGTGTTTATGTTCATGCTTTTTGGCTTGAGGGGCTGTGGCAATGGGAGTGGCCTATTGCAAAAAGGGCGCATGACTTTCAAATAAATTCACAGACTTGCACAAGATTTAGTGGAAAGGTTGTTTACGAGCCAAAGGACAGCTGATGAACTGTTTGGCCCAACCAGGAAAAAGGGGGCGTGGGAGTGGGAGTGGCCTGTAACATAAAGGCACATAACTTCTTAACAGATTTATGTAGCATGGTCAAATTTTGTACAAACACACAAACGCACCCCTTCATTGGTCCCCGCCCCCTTACATAATTCATTGGCTGCTGCAGATTTGCGCTTGTTGATTTTTTTATATTTTTGCTTTGTTGTATCTGTTCAGCTCAGTTTACATTAGATCTACATTGCACTCAGCCAACCTGACTTTAACATACGTTTACGCTAAAATATATACGGTTCATACACATTTTAAATGACTGGTTTGTTGTGTTCATAAATGTGTACAAATGTAGATTGCGTCCTGGAAAGACACAGATTTTCTCTTTTGTGTTCAAGCATAAAAGTTTGTAATATTAAATAAAGAATGCTTTGTTTCAACACAGTATTTTCTCTATATTCAGTATTTTATGAGAAACAATCACAATTTCGAGGGGAACTGCACATGGCGCCTGAACAAACTGCTGTTCTGTATGACTCTATATGATCTGCATTAATGAAACAAATTATATTATATACACACACACACACACACACACACACAGTGAAACAAGACAAACAGAACAGAATTTTTCATCAGAGTCTCCGTTGCTGAGAACAGAGTTATCATCACTGTATCTCCTTATCAAAATTTGCTTGCCACTGCAACATCAGACCAGCTTGTAAGCGTTGGCCGTGTGCCTGTGAATCTGCCGTCAGCCATTAGATGTGCACAGAAAAGCAACAGAAGGAGTATCCATTTGACAAATCCCTGTATTGACCCCCTGTGGCTGAAGCATCTGCTGTTTTCTACTTTGGCCATAGACCTGAGTATCTGTGTCAAAGACAAAAATAGTTCCACTGAGAAGGTCAACTGTGGCATTACATCACACATTCTTCTCTGTTTCTAGAAAAATTCTGAGCAGGTTAAACATAAAGGCGTCCCTCACATATTTACTTGGAGTGTTTGTTATGTATATCGGATGTTAAATTTGAATAAACTAAGCATTACCTGGAAGCCCCTTCAAGTTTCTGAATGTCTTGCACAGCACATTCCTTTGATAACAACCAAAGTAGTGACACCTTTATTATCACATGAATGTTTAAGGTTTTTATGTTTGACATTTTGGAAATATTCCATTTCTTGTCTGGAGTTCGGTGAGAGGTTTGATACTTCTTTCTTACGATAGACATAAACGTACAGTTATCAGCCAGTTAGTTTAGCACAAAGCACTTGGACTGTAGCATCACTATTTTCCCCTGATTTTTTTTAAATGTACTTATTGTAAGTTGATTTGTGAATAAAAAATGTAATGTAAAAAAAACCTTTTGCATTTTATATCTAAATTAGCTAAATTTGGTGAAATTCTGTGTCCGACCCGTTCACCACCACGATCTACACGACCCACTGCTGCTACAGACTCCGTCCCTCTCGATTCTGTGTCACCCAACCTCCTAAAGGCTTTCAGGCAGAAAGCCCTGGAGGCGAACTTGTCAAATAGTCTGTCAAACAAGCTCATAAAGTAAACTGTCTGCTTCAATGCATATGAATACAAAGACAAATATACAAATTAAAGGAAAACAAAGTGCACTTTGAGCTCGGACTGAGACCGTCCAGGAACTTGGTGACACATGCGCTGCCACCTTCTGCAAAATGCCCATCTGGGAGAAATACCAAGACATTAGAAATAAAAGTCTGGTAGCTACATCTGGTTGTATGATGCTCATTCAAAAATTTGCTTGTAGGCTAAATGACAACTTAAATAGTGTTGGCCTACTAACAGGTCATGTGTTTCGGCATTATGCTAATGTGTGCAGGTCGTCAGAGATTTTGTCTGAGTAACCATGTACGTATTTTATTATCAAACTTTCACTGTCCTTTAAGTTTAGAGGTTGCACCAATGTTCCTGTGTGTGTCTGTGTGTGTGTGTATGTGTGTGTTTGAACTAACTTGGTGATATGCTCAGTCTGGATGGCATCCAAAAAGAAAGGTTAACAGAGGAACTGTGAGCTACTTTACAACTCAACGTGTAATTGATTTACAGAAAGTATTGTCTCAATCCCTAACATGTAAAAGCCACTGCAATGGAAATGATAATATTCAACTTATATTACTCAAGATTCATGATTGTGTTGTCGTCTGAGGAAAACAGACAGTAACTCCCTTGATGAGTGTGTTGGCTATAATGTCTTCAAATAAAGGCACCATTAAAGGATGACACTGAACAATAATTTGAGGTCAACCATGAATGCAAACAGCTTCAGCTTCCATCAGGGCCCCTGCAGACTGCAGTTACACCCTCACTGATGTCTGAATCAAATCTGTATATTTATGTGTGGAGACATGCTTTGGAAAGAAATGGCCATTTGACAGTAGGAACGTCACTAGACAAAATATGGAACATGAAAAAATATTTATTTATTGACATTAAAATGACATTTTTCAGACACACAAGTCAGGTGAAAATTAACTTTGTCAGACCTGTCTCGGTCTCAGCAACGCATTATCGCGAGATTTGGGAACCGCTGTTTCCCACCTAGCCTCACAACGGACATAAAAGAACATTTAAATGGTCTCAGAGGTGAAACCATGAATTAAAAGTTAAAACTAACATCAAACAAATATCATGTGATGCAAAATCCATCTGCTTTAATCAATTTATACGACGTTATAACACTTCTAGACGAGGCGGAGGGATGGTGGTTCCTAATGTTTGGTAAATCTTTTCTTGAGTGGTCAGTTTGGTGTGTTCAAGTCAAATCTGTTTTTTTTTTAAATATTATACCTGCGTTTAGTCATGTCAAGTGGTTCTCTTTTATAGACTTGTACCGTTTGATTCATGTTTTGTCACTTGTTTGTTTCTTTCACGTTTAGGTAAAAAGGAGGAAAATTAATCCTATCAAACCGGAGCGTCGAGGCGCATTGCCGTTGATCGAGCGTCAGTGAACGTCACACATGGCGGCTTCTGTCTCTTTAACAAAAAGTTCAACGTTCAACAAAGTCAGTCACGTTCCAAAATGAACCTGAGAGAGCTGGCTGTGAACACGCTGTCCCAGAATAAGATAACGGCTCTTGTGGTCGGCGGAGCCGGCGTTGCTTTTCTGGGATTGGGTCTGGGATATAAATACCTGCGAAAGCCAGAAAAACTTGATCGTGTGGGCGTCGTGTCGCAGCTCTTTATTCACCCGCTCAAGTCCGGGAAAGCGCTGTCTGTGGCTCTCGCAGACTGCCAGAAAGTCGGGCTGAAGTATGGAGAGCTGCAGGATCGGTGAGTGTGAAACTCAAACTTACGTTTGTTGGATGTTCAGACTGAAATCAGTTGAATAGCTGGCAGATGACTGACCTGTTCACACAGAATAATAAGTTACAGTTATTGTCCCATTATTGAGCAGCAGTGGAAAGAGCAGAAGCCTACATTTACTCAAATTTAAAGTTACTGTAAAATCAGGTTACTTAGTAGTGTTTACTTTACACTTTTAATACACTACATTTAAAGGGAAACACTAAACTCTCTATCCCACTACACTCAGGCTATTTGACAACTTCTGCGTTAAAAATATGTTCAGCTCATAAAAATAAGCTTATACATAAAACTTCAGAAGTCTCCAAACGTATTCATGGGTTTCCCAGCAGACATCTTGAGGACCAACACAGGTGTGACCTAAGATGGCTTCGTTCCATTAAGTGCAGCAGCAAGCAGGTCAGTGAGTGAGCACGCGCAGTACCAGAGCTCTGGAACAAGCTCACCTGAATTGAAGCAGCAATCATTGATGTCATTCAATCCAAATTCAGTTAAAATTTAAATTCACTTTATTTTCCCGAAGGAGCTTCATCTGTGCAGTGGAACAGGACACAAACAAACACAACACTTAGACATTAAATTAAGTAATACATTACAATTACAATAATAATCGGCCATAGCAGCTAATGTTCAGGTGCACGATTAAAAGATTAAACTACAAGTACAAAAAATTATATTAATAATGACCTGCCACCTGACGACTCAAAATGTCCATCATGAAACCCATCAGGCTATTGGGTGAGCTTGTTCCAGAGCTGTGGTACTGAACTGCTCGCCGTGACGCGTAATGGAACGACGCCATTGTTGGTCCCACCTGTGTTGGTCCTCAAGATGTCTGCTGTGAAACCCATCTCGATTTTTCAGGTTTTTCTGTCGTTTCTCTTGTTGTTTTTCCTTTTTTTTAAGAGGAGAATTGTTTTATTTGTGTGTTTTGTGTTTTATTTAATATTTTTCTTTTCAGTTGTTGCAAGCACGGCGTTTTTTGTTTCAGTTTCTTTGTTTCAGTTTTTTTGAGCGCTTGTGTTTT
>JAPZDX010000025.1:7425200-7439782 GCA_029783625.1 Naso annulatus
CATCAAGTTGTACTTTTCCATACGGCTGGGTGATATGAGCCGAAAATTATATCGCAATATTTTTAGGCTGTTCGATAAAAGCTTTTAATCGACAATCATTAGTAATGTAGATATGATGACTGAGTGAGTAAAGGCAAATATTAACACAAGTAGAACTGTCTGATAAGATGAGAAAATTACATCAGTCTGCTGTAATGCAGACTTTAAAATCAGAAAAAAAAACAGTTTATTCCATGTAATGATATCCAACATCCAAGACGATATATAGTCTTATATTTTTGTAACAATGCTAAAGTATCACTGCTTCCAACATTTCATACTAACATGTTTTTTAGTACACCAAAACATTATGTTAGATGTCTTAGTATTGTCAAATGTCATTATGAAGTCAATAGTATGTGAATGTAAACTGCATCAAGGAAATATTCCAGTATGTATGCACTGCACGCTACGCCAGCGTTAACACCCACAATGCAGTGCAGTTCTGATGATGACAACATAACAGGCAACGGCGGACAGCAACAAAAGCAGCTTTGGTGTAACATACTTTGCTAGGTGACATAACTTATTTTTCAACTTGTCGGCATGGGTAACCATGGTGACGCAGGTTCTACCGGCGAGGAGCCTCTCAGGAAGTGACTTGATATATGCTGAACAAGTGCCCAAATAGACAGATAATAGTGTTTACCTACCAAAGGTATGTTGAATAGTACACATTTTGAGCGTGGAATGTGTAGTATGTGATGTGGACACCCCCGATGAGTGTGTCTCAGTTCAAGGGCCGCAACCTTCCATGGTTGTATTTGAAGACCGAATGCGTCACAGAGGCATGATGGAGGCTGTCTCAATTCAAAGGCTCCTTCAAAGGTAGCCTTCATCTCCCACGTCGTAAAGGATCCAACGCGTGGGTCCTTCGTGGCCTAACCTATTTGAGATCATTATGCATCAGTGACGATTGTTAAGGTTTTTCTCAAGTGAACACGGTGGACTAAGCAGCAGCGGCAGCAACTGAGGAGTACCTTTTTATTTAAATGTACTGTTGGTCCTTTTAACTCCAATACAAATGTTAAAAAAAATCCTCAAAATTTAGTTAAAATTTGATATGAGTTCTGTTTGGTAATGTTGCTAGGTGATAGGGGCGGTGTGTCGTGACGCAGTGGTATCGAGAGGAAAAGCTGATGAGAAAAACAGTAGATGCTTCGTAGACTAGATCGTGTCATTTAACAAGTCTTCGGTTCAGCCTACCCAGCACACCGCGGCCAAGCCTGCGGTCTAGGAAGGGTGCGGTCCCTGAAATGATACACACCGTACATGTTGGCCAAATGCTGTGACCTCCAAGAGACTGGAGGCTGCCAGGCAACCAGCAGATCCGTGAACCTGCAGATATGAGATTGGTATTTCCCAAATGTTGACCCATTTCTTCAACTGCACTCATTATATTCCTTATTCTTTATGTCCAGCGAGATGAAACAGTCACTAAACGCATCAAGCTACCGAATGAAGAGGAGAAGGAAGTGCCTGTGACTCGCAGCAGGAGGAGGGTGCAGGACTACCACTGTGACATTATAGGAGAGCAGTTCTGGGAGGAACACCCAGACATATTGGAGGACGACGACTGCTAACAGCTCCTGTCCCGCTGTATGAGATACTGAACAACTGAAGTGGACCCACACAAGCAGAGGACCGTTGAGACAACAGTTTGATATTGACCTTTAGGAGACGAATGACTGTGTGTCGAACAATATGCCACCCATGAAGCGTAGAACCCATAAACGCCTTGAAATAACGTCTTCTGAGACCAAAGCCTTTGATGGTTGACTTTCCACAATTACTAACTCACAGTCGGAACATATTCTTACTTTCATGTATGAGCCTTCTATAATAAAATCCCCTTGAAGTAGGAGTTTTCTGCTTAAATCGTGCAGTGATGGCTGTCATGTGCAAAGAAGCAGATGATTTCTTAATCTTTTAGCAATGTGTACCAAAGACATGTTTGATAGTAGTTGATTGGCATTTGACCACTCGTCTCTACCCTATTTAAAGGTGGCTTCTCTAAAAATATACCCCCATTTAATAGCATGAATGGCATTTAGAATATGATTCCTTGTGTAAGCGTGTGCACAAACTGACTCTCAACTATCCTTTTATTTTGCCTAGGAGCATAGTTCCTAATGTTTGAATTTTAATGATTCAGGATCTGCAAAGTGTTCAGTACCACTTCCCAGTTTATGTAGTTGTAAAAAGCTTTTTCTGACGTAGGAAGACACAGAGTAAAGCAGAAACCAACACCTTGGCAGGAACAAGTGGACTTATTTTGCAGCCAGGACACCATTTAGAGATATGAATGGATTCGGCGGCCTGCACTGTCATCAGGGCTAAGAATACCTCACACACCCTGCGTACACTCTATCCTCCTGACATGTGCTCTGCCGCATATTTATCATCACACTTATAAATGACCGGCTCAGTATGAATGGCTGCTGGAAGCCAGAGGCTGTAGCAGCCCACTGTATTTTGTTACTGTAGTAGGGCTCGTTTGCTGTCGGGCATTAATGTATTTTTGGTTTGGTGACCTTGTTAAAAGCATGTTGCGCCTATACTGTACTTTATGTAACCAGGATTCAACTCCTCTGTTTGTATTTGGGATCAAACTGTTTTGCAGAAGCCTGTTTGTTTTGATAAAAGTTTAATAATGTGTTAAAGAATCCAACATGTACAAAAACACATTATGATTCCAGAGGGTTTTAGAATAGTTTATACGAAATATTGCCGGATTTATCACACACAGTGACTCGACATATGGCCTGTGTATAAAAATCTGAGCATGTCGAGGCAAGTAGTGCAGTTATTTAAAGCTGGCATGTGTTTACATTCAAGACTTAAACTTAAGCCTGTCGGGCTACTGGCTGGAGTGAAAAAAAGGAAGCCGTTTAGCTGAGTGTGATTTTACTGTCCTCAGTTCTGATCAGACAAAGCTACATTTACGCTGCATCTATCATTCAGGCTAAATAATTGCAGACAGCACGAATGTCTGACAGCAGCAACATCTGCCACGTTCTAAAAAAAGAACCACAGAAGTGTCAAGAAACTGGTGCCAACGTGGCTGCCCAGGTGCCATCGTTTGCAGTTACAGCTTAATAAAACTGAAGTGATTCGGCTAACTTCATTCGAAAGCAGATGCCGTCCACACTATTATTATTTTTCACGTAAGAAACCACTTTCAAAACTCAACATAGTAAAGTCACTAATTTAGGTAATTTAAATAAGGCTGAAGTTTGGTCACCATTTTGGAATAATACAGGAAGTCTTTCCAAGTTTTCACCATTTCTTCTGATATTGACTGAATGCAACATTATATAACATTCAGTTTAAAGCTGCACTCTGTCTGTTGCACATGTAAAAATTAGTTTTGGAAAATGTACCTGTAGAATATGGCAGAAATTGAATACAATTTAAAAGTGTGCTCTCATCAGTATATTATTACCTGGAAATATGTTTTACTTTTACCTTACCTTTAATATCTTCAAAGGAAGCGGATCCTCCTCTACAGGGTCCTCAGCCATGTTTCTACAGTAGCCCAGAACGGACAAACTAAACTCTGGCTCTGAAGACGGAATTTTGCATTTTTCCTGAGTTTCACTGCCACTGTTGGTTCTCCTTCATGCTTGGCAGGTTTAGCAGAGGGATAGTCAGTGAGTTGCAGCTTTTAACTACACCACTAGATGTCACTAAATCCCACACACTGGACCCTTTTTGTAGGATCGCAAGAGCACAGCCATCAGGATAATCAGGACTTGGACGTGGAGTACACATTTATAACGGAAAGTTTGCAACAAAGTGGACATGGGGAGCTTGTCATATAAAGGTAATAACCTGGGTTTTAAAAAATGTTGCATGGTGGGAAATGTAGGACCCAGCATGTTTGGAGCCATTTTTGAGGACTAGTAAAACGACCTAAAGTATTGAGATCTCTGTCTGCTGCTTTTTTAAATTTATTTTTTAATTTATTTTTTTTTTAGTCTAGTGAATGCTTTATTTAGTTCTTTGTCAATGCGCAATACTAAACTGGTAGTATGTCTCTTTAAGAGAAACGCTGACAATCCTTAACCTCTTAAATTTGGTGAATCTGCTGCCTTGTAGAATCATCTTTACCAAACTGTAACGTGGTAATTTTTTTTTTTTTTTTTAAATCATTGTTGTAGATTAAGAAATTAAAAAAAAAAACTACATGGCTGTTGTTTCAGGTTTTTTTCCTCAACAGTTTTAGGTATTTCAGTGTCTTGTTGCTCACGCACTCGCACAAGCTTTTCATCATATCCTGGCCACCTTTACAGCTCAGTGTCCTTCTTCGGGTGCGTGCGTGTGTGTAATAAAGAAGTGGAGGGGTGGGGAATGGAAGAGATGTGCCCGTGTCTGCAAGCATCTCATTCAGACGAGCAGCTCCGGCAGCGGCGGCAGTTTACCGCGATGTCGCACCAGCGGCGTTTCCTCCACCTGATGTGAATGTTACACACCTGGTTCACTGCGCAACATTTATGTCTCAGTTTAGCGGATTCATTCGGAGTCGTTTGTTGTTAGAATGCGTCCAGGAGCGCGTCCTCCGCCTCTCGACGCTGTGCAGTCATCTCTGTGTCTGTGCCTCATGGTTTCCCTGCTCTGTGTTGAGGCTGCTGTAGCTGAAGGCGGTGTTTACAATGGTGAGTCTGATCACTGAAATTGGATTTTTTTTCATGTCTTGGAAAAACGACATCGATATTGCATTGCACTGGAATTGGCATTTTAAGTTAAAACGACAGTACATGTAACAGTGCATGTCAATATCATTTTTGTTGTTTTAATCAAATGTAAGTCAGTGCACAATTCACGTTAAACGACTTCAATAGGTCACTTAAGTGAAGTTTGTCACGAGTTCCCCCTCTTTTCTTTTTTTTGTTTTCTTTTTCCTTTTTTAATGTTTATTGTGATTGTGCACCAAAATACTAAGATATAGCCCATTCCTTGTATGGAAAATCTTTTCTAATCTGTGTGATCTGAAAATCTATTCTGTCTAATTCTGAAGCACATTTCTTCTGTTCCTCATAAGGGGAAAATAGGCAGGGTTCATTTCGGAGCATCCTTGAGCATGTGCAGAGTTATGAGATTACTTATCCCACATGGCTGCATCCTCACAGGCACAGGAGGTCTGCCAACAGAGAGGTGAGTTCGTCTGCCTCCCTTTCTGTCCATCTGGCTGAAAATATAGAAGGATTTAAATGCGTTGATGTACACTGAAGTCTTGATTGTCTTATTAACTTTGTCACTTCCAGCATCCTACAGAGGCGATGGTTCTGATCTCAGCGGAGGGCCAGGAGCTCAGACTACACCTGCAGAAAAACCAGTGAGTGACTCAAGTTCTATAAAGTGCACTACACCAGTACAACAATACTTCATAGGAACAGGTCTATCCATTCAATCTGATTAACTCAAGTCAGAGCAAAAAGGCATCAGTGACGTGCTTGTATTATTAGACATCCACCAGAAGCTGCAGATCTCCCCTGTTAATTTGACCAGATGTTAGCTGTCACTGGACACATTTATAAGGTCAGCGCCCCTGTGGGTGCAGAGGGAAGAAAGTAGGGTGATGGTTTTGGCCGACAGAAGGTTGACACCCGATATGTGTGCCTTGGGGCAAACAGGAAGTAGGATCGTGCTCCTGCACCTAACATCCTGTAATCTGACAGAGTGGTTCCTGCCCAGGGAAACAATGGGATGGCGATAGAAAGGGAGCGGAGTATCTGGCTCGTCTAATGGACAGTGGCTTGGTGGGATAGCGGGGAGGACTGGAGCGGGTGGGATGTCAGCGGTGACGACAGAGCTTTGGTTTATCACTTCTGGATTTGAGCCAGCACACAAGTGGAATGGAAAGCTTACATTAAGTCCATTTTACCTTCAAGTGAAGCGTTCTCTGTCGTTCGTTCATTCATTCACTCACGCACACAAACATTAACAAACCATGACTCCGCTGTGTCTGACTGACCATCCCCTCAGGGATTTGCCCCCCTGCTCTGCCTCCCCAGCAGGTGGTCACACTGTTAGGTTTCCTCCTGGGCAAAGGAATTTTCATCAGTCACACACAAGGTTTGTCTGCGTTTGTGTGCTTGAGAAAGGGACAGAGACAAGGAAAGAGTGTCGACACAGTTTTTCAGGTTCCTCAACTTGAGATACAGAGATAATCACTGATGATAGCTGGTAATTGAGTGTTCTAATGACAAAGGAAATACAATGCGTAGAAAAAAAACCTATTTCCTTTCATACTATCAAATAAGATGTGTTTTGAAACCATTTTTTGTGCAACTTCTCAACCGCTTCCAGGAACAGGAAGGGTGTGATTCTTCAATAGTGCAATCTCTTCTGGTACGGTTACAGTTCAATAACAATGAGGTGATGTGGAAAGAGAAAAAAAAAAGAAGAATAGAAATTCAAACTATTGCAAACTACCATTTTAATTATTAGAATTATTAAATCTAAGCATCGATTATATAATCTGGAAGATCTTCTAATCTGAAAAAAAAAAAAAAATCATGTGAATACTCTTTTCTGTTACTTTCAATTAAGCGTCTGTCTTTAATACATGTAGGCTCGAACGCTACAATTCACTTAGGGACTGTATGGAAATTATTAGTTGGGGATAGGGGGTCAAATGAAAAGTGAGTTTATGGGATTTTTGTCCTTATCCAAATGGAGGTAAATCTAAGAAGAGCATGTCTTTTAAAAAATTCTCATCAGATTTAAATTTTATATCAGGGTCCCTTGAGCTGCACAAAGGAGTTTCCTGCACTAACTGTGGTAATAATGTTCATAAACAGGACTCATTATTATACAATTCTATTATTTCCAGTGTAAATTTGATGACTGTTATAAAAACTACAGTTCTAATGACACACAACCACAGTTTTTAATGTTACGGCATTTTAAATGTTTTATGCAATTGATGTTTTTTTTATTATTGAACAAGTTGTGCCAATTCAGCACAGTGAAAGCATTTTGAGATATCAAGGAAAAGATGTTTTTTTCTCAATCAAAAAGAATCCTTTATGGGTTTTAGTAAAGCGTTGGAAGGTTTTGCTTTAAAAACAAAAACTTTCCGGCTTAATAACTTTCATGTGGTTCCTTACAAAAATAGCTAGTAGCTTTCAAAGAAAACACTCGCTGATTGTCTTTGCAGACACGTTATTAGTCTTCTCCCTGCCACCAGTCAGAGTTTCCCTTTCCTCCCATTCCGTAACCAATCCTGGGTTACTGTGTTTTGATCTGTCCTCTAATGTGGAGATAGATCTTGCTACGTGAGACTATAGGGGGGCTGAAGAAGACAGCAATTTGTGTCAGTGAAGATCGATGTCTGATTTTGGAGTGAAGCCAGAGAAAATGCTGCCAGTGTCCATTTCTGTATCCTGGCTACGCCCTCTTGTCCTCATTGGCCCTGCCACTCTTACTCTGACAGTCAGAAGATAAGGGAGAGGCTAAACTAGCCGTGAAATGATCTTGATCTTGTGTTTCTGTGTGTCCTCCTGCAGCACTTTACGTCTCCTTTTATCCCTGTTCTTTTCCTTTCCATTCCACCTCCAACCCCATTCGCTCGTCACTTAATGTATCACTTAAGCAAAACCTGCAGAGAGACGTAGCTGTGAAATTATGTGGGCATCAGTGCTCCCAGCGGCTTGAGTACAGGCTCAATCAGTTTATGTCCTCCCCACTCATGCCGGCCAATGTATACATGTGTGTGCATTGGCCTTTTTTTGGTTCGTACGTGCAATCGATGTGAGTGTCCGAGTGTCTGCTCGAGCTTTTATCTTAATGAAGGGTTGTGCTTGCGCCCCTTGAGGGTTGATTTGGTTAAGAGCCAGACAGGGGCCAGTGTGCTGACTCAGAGTGCAGGAAAAGGGATGTAAAAACAGAGTAAGAGAGGGAGGAAACGGTGTAAGCAAGTGAATGATGGACTAGAGGAGAAGGGTTGAGGTGAGAAAAGCCATGGAAAGAGGAAAGTGGAGGCAGTCGGGGTCAGTTTGAGTGTGAGTAATGCTCGTCCAGTTCAGATATGGATAGTGTGGATATTCTTGCTTCCTCCTCTGCATGACTTTCTGTGCTCTTGTGTTGAATGTCCTTCCTGCACACTCTTAAGTGCATGAACCTGAATTAAGCACTCCACTGGGAAATGTCCACATCATTGTTCCTCCTCTCCTCCTCGTCACCTCATATGTCTTTCACTGTCCACTCAAAAAAACCGTACACCCCATCCTTTCTCGTGTCTTTCCTTCCCTCACCTCGTCTGATGTTCCCCAGGGCTCTAGGACAAATATACGTCTCCCACGCGCTCTCTGCGGTCAGCATTTGGGAGACCGTGGCCACACGCAGACAGGCGACACACACAGACACTCTTGTACACACACACAGCAGCCCGAAAGAACACAAACAAGACTAAAAGCACAGACCTGATGGATCACAGGACTAGTCAGCAGAGGGGAGGGATGCATTCGCCTGCCTTTGTCTCTATGTTTAGTCTCACAGTGGCGCGGCCCTGTCTGCTTAGATGTTTAATCTAGGCCTCTGTGTTGGGGAAACACTCGCACACAGAGCCTCTCACATACTTCATTGGCCTCCCTGTGCAATAAAAGCCTCTTCATCGTTGGTTGCTGAGTGGTTCTTTGGCTTTGCGTCAGCCTCCTTCCTCCCTCCACTCGTTTACGGTGATGTCATTCGATACCATGAGAGAATGCGACCCACTGACCCCAAAGCATTACCCCACATCCCTTCTCCTCCCTTCGCCTTCACTATCTCCCAAGTACATTAGCATTACTCCCCCACCCCTTCCCTCAATCACGAAGCTGAACCGAGCCTTTGTCTCAGCCTCACCAGTGGACAGTCCTGATTCAGCCCGTATTGCGCTTCTCAATCACAGCATCTGTCTGAACGTTGGATGGCATCCAACTCTGTTCAGCGCTCACGCCGTCACGCAGAGGGTCTGCATTCTTGATTTGAAAGGTCTCAACGCATTTAGCAAACCGCATTTAGACTCAATGGTTTGGGATATTCCAAGAGCGTTGGTTTAGTCTGGTTGAATTAAAGGAACAGTCCGCTTTGTACTTTTTCTTGTCCAGTGTTAGAATATGAAGCTGAAGCCAGCAAGTGGTTAGCTTAATTTAGCTTAGCATAAACACTGGAAACGGGGGAAATCAGCAAGCTCTGTTCGAAGGTAATAAAATCCTTCCACTGGCTCCTCCAAAGCTGGTTAAGATGTTACACCTACAAAAACCAGCACAAGCGCAAAAACAAATATTTGTGGATTAGTGATTGGTTATTTGCCTCTGCTATTTCTTGACCATCTTGAACTTTTCCTAAAGACTGAAGGATCTTTACGTCACTCTGTGGCCCTTGATTGTTGTTTGTTGTTATTTGGCTAATGAATGATGTGTCGCTGGGTTGACACATTAACTCAATTATTTATTTACATGCAAGTAACATTGACATTATGTTAAATTTATGACAGACTGGAGCTTCTTTTGTACCTTCTTTGGCTAAACTGAGATAATACCTACCTAATTCAGAGCTGAGCCCGTTAGCTAACATCATGTCATATAATCTACAAATTTGATGTAGTGACCTGAAGTTATTAGCCACAGCATGGCAGGTTAGACGAATTACCGTTGATTTTATCACAGCCGAGATTGCTGTAATTTTGATGAATTATTTTCTGATAATCCCATATCTGATGGCGATTAGCTCAAAGCCTGTCAATGCACAGTTGATAATCAGAGGACGTTTATGCGTGTTTTGTCTGAGCTTTGCAACTTTATTTTTTAATCTGCCGTAGCGTGCTTTTTAATTAGGCTCGCCATGAGTCCTGTAAAGACTAACAGCCAATAAACAAAAGTGCTAATTTGGAAAAAATCCTTCGGTAGGCTGTTATATAAAGGATGTTTTTTTGGTAAAGGCATTTCTTTATTAGAAGACTTGGAAGACTTCAAAAAAACACAGAAAAGTTTTAGAGATTAACCAGTGGCACGATGTTTAACTGCATGCACATTGCAGTTTTAATCATAATGTTTGTCACACAGTTATTATTACATTTCGCTGAAACGTTCTCTTTTCTCTTTGCTCTCTGAAGACGCTGATGAGGAAAAATGAAACTGTGCCGTTTGCCACACTGGCGTGTGTTGGGTGGTTCTTGTGGTTGTTTCTGCATACCAGATGACAGATGCATTGCTTGAACCTTGATTCAGTTTTTTTGTGGTTTTGAACAAACACCAGGGGATGTAAGTAAAACACTAAACACTGTACTAAATTGCTAAGACTGAGCTGATTTTGTGCTTTAGCGGGGCTGGACTTGCAGGAAAAAAAAAACCACATTACAACTTTTTTGACAGATATTGCTGTTTTGACATGAGTCACAATTTATTGCAAATGATATTCTTTGCTGTTGTCCTTACTCAGCTAGCAATTTCCGGTACTTCAAGATAATGAGATTTGTAGGCAGGTGTTTCTCTGTAAAACCACAATGTTTCATATTTAAATGTAGGTTAAGGCACACTGGTAGCTTCTGCAGTTTGAATGTTGAAATAAATGTGATTGTTCAGCCTCAGCTTTCAGTGGTGATAGTGGCTTTGCTAATGACATGTAGTAGCTGTGTCACATAGTTGCAAGTTATCCATCAGTTTACAGATTGATTGATTGATTGATTGATTGATTTTTTTTTTTTTATCTAAGTGTTCTCCACCCCATGGCACTCAGCCCATATGGATTTAAGAGGCACCAGACAGCAACAACATACAGAAGGCCCCGTGAGAAATCAAAAGTACAGCCTACAATTCCACAAAAGCAACAAAAAAGGAAACATTTCTAAACATTCCGTGTCCATGACTTGTTATGTTGGATAGAGTGTTTTAGACCTAATTGCCATCTTACTAATATATAAGATATCGCCTTCAGACAAGCCAAACAAGTACGGGTACTTCAACTGATTTTTTTTTCCCCAAACAGATGAATCCTTGGGTGTCTGTACATAGAGCAGTGAAATAAGAAATTAAATTCATCCTAAAATACAACAAGATCACTAAAGACAGGAATACCTTTATATAAACTGGTCTTAACTGAGCACACAGGGACCTCTGCCATATCTTTAAATTGAATATTATATAAGGTTCCATGTAGTAAACCCTTTTTGATTTGAACATTGTTTATAAATTGGCTTATTCCAAATCTCTTCATTCCATTATTCCCTCTTTACACTTAAATTTGTTCCTTTGTTTAATTTGTAACTCAAAAAAGAAATTATTGCAGTAATATTTCTTTACCAAAGGTAACTGAGTGCTCTGTCCCAGTGAAAAATCTTTTTGCCCAGTCTTTCCTCAGGCAACGGGCGTACACAGCTGCTGACCAGCATGTGAGAATAAGGGAGAATTGATAAGTGAAAGAGCCAATATGCGTGTCCTCATTGAATAAATGATTCTTGTATAACAAGTGCGGAAAAGCAGCAGGGTAGCGCTTAGTCACTCTGCCATTAGCGATGTCTCTTAAAGCAACAGAGGAGGTTACACAGACGACAAGAGAGCATGATGGAAATATCAGGAAAACTTCAGCTTGGACAACTGAGGAGGGCCAGATAAAAATACGGTTAGAAGGTCAAATCACAACAGTGGGAATTACCCCATTTAGGGTGACATCAGCCAGACATTTTACCAGTGAATGATCATTTTTAAGCCTTTTCTCATACTGCTTGTGTGTGTGCATACAGAGTCCCTCTCATGCCCCCAACCCCACAGTGATGATCAGTTAAAAGAAAGAAGCAGCCATCTTCTATCTTTGACTTGCTTTGTGGCTGATTGCATCAACAGGCTGTCATTGTTTCAAGAGCCTTGTCTCCTTCAGGGCATCAGACAGGAAAAAAAAAAAGGAAAATCCCCATCTTCACTACATTTGTCTTCATCATCCTTTAAAGGAATAGTGTGACATTTTAAAGAATGCACTTACTCTCTCTCTCTCTTGCTTGGGGTTAGATGAGGAGATTGATACCCTTCCTGTCTGTAAGCTACATTTAAAGGTGCCTCTGGCCGGTGAACTGAGTTTAGAAATGTTTGTCCTGGCTCTGTCCAACAGTGACAAAATCTGCATAATATCATCTCTAAAATGTATTAATTTACACATTTCTGATTAATTTGCTGTATATAAGTCGTTGCACATTCATAGTAGCCAGACCGAACAGTCTTGCCAATAAAGACAACTTGTGAGTTTAACTTTTTGGTGTTTGTATGCATTGAACAAAAGAGATTTTAAATTGTGGTTTAGATGTGCTTGTAAAAAAATAGAATAAAGTTTCACCATATATTTAACGTCACCACGTTGAGTTACACTCACATTATTCAGCAAAGATGAAAAAAAATAATAATAACAGTTTAGCTAGCTAGCATAGCTAGCATAGCAATTATCCTGGGGTAATGCCACAAACTAAAAGAAACTTTTAGCTCGACACTTTAAGTGTGTCTTGTGTTTACTTGAGACTTCGTTGGCCCAGTCCTTAAAACCAGCATCAAGAGAAACATGTAGGACTTTCTAAAAACAGCTTATTAAAGTGCAGCCGGCGAGTGAATGACGGCCTTCAGATGTGTATGTGGTCCCCAGACATAACATGAAATGCATGTATTATACTCTCATCATTGTGGCCAAAGGTCCACCTTTAACACACTCAACTACAGCATCGAAGTCCACCTCTCCTCGCGAGGTATCTATATCACTTGTCATGGGAACTGAAATCAATGCTAGTGCTGTTAGCTAAGGCTAGCAATTTCAGCGGACAACTCTGCAGTTTAAGGTGGATTTGAGATGAAAAAGCAACAGCAGAAAAACCCATACGGTTGCAGAGAAAATAGGCTTCTGGTAAAATGAATCAATACTTATTCTGACCTGTGCAAGGAGTTAAATTTAATGGTCAAGGAATTTAACACTAAACGCCATTTAGAGCTAAATTGGCACTCAGTCATCAAAACTTCAAGAAGCCCTGTCCTACGGCTTGATTTCCCTTTGGTTACAGCCTGTTAGATGGATCTGAATGAGACTGTGGGAGGAGAGATAAGAGGAGATTTACAGAGACAGAGCAAAATAAAACCAGCTGTTAGACAGAGTTTATGAATGAAAACAGGAAGAACGGATTGAGGCAGAGTTGGAGGGAGAAAGGCAGGAAAATAAGCATCTGTGTGAGAAGTAAATACTAGGCCAGTAGGTTGACAGAAGTTTGACAGAAACAGCCCTCTAAGTCACACACACACACACACAAACGGATGGAGAGTAAGAGGTTTGCAATGTTTTTACCACAGTGAAATTAATGCTTCTCTTTGTGAGCTTTTTCCCTGATTTATCAGTCTCTCCTGTATGTATTGTCTACAAATTGAAAAATTCCAAGTTAAAAGGGAAAAAAATGGAGGAGTACATGGGTAAATAATGGGCCCTGTCAAACAAAAGTGGTCTCGACATAAAAACAAACTCAAGGCATGGGGAAGTTACAATCTCCTACTCTGGCTAAAGTATGGAAAGGGTCATTCATAAAAGGTACATATGGATTTTGTTAGTCACAACATTCTTCTTTGTATCTCTTGTTATCTGTGAGAGGATTTTTGTCTAAATCTTTAAAGCAGTCTGGTTTAGTCTCTGTCAGAGTGAATGTTTTATGAGCTCTGAGCTGCAGGAGAAAATCTTTTGTCTCCACTGTTTCCTGCTGCTTTTGCTCTGTATATTTGTCAACATTGTTCCAACATAGCAGCACTGCTGCTGTTTCAGGAGAGCGAATGTCTGACACTACAGATACTCTCTTGCAAATTTTCTCTGAGTTTGTGTTGTCTTTCATCAGGCAGCTGTTGGCCCCCGGGTATCAGGAAATATGGTACACTCCTGATGGAGCCCGCAAGTCGTCCTCTCCTGCCAGCACTGTAAGTCTGCGAGACAGTTTGATGTTTTGGAACTGCAGTGGGGACTTAGAAATGATCATAGAGGAGAAATTAATATTAATGCTGTTGGATAACAGGCAGAAAATAGCAGTATTGACATAAATACTGCATTTTTTGCTGACATAACAATGTCCCCTAGTTAAATGTCAGCCTCTCTCATTTCTGCACCAGCCTGCTGCCCTACATGAAGACATGCATGTTGAGCTTTAATTGTTTTTGTCTTGCAGGGACACTGTTTCTACCACGGGGAGGTTCTGGGCATGGAGGGTTCAAGTGTTGCTGTTAGCACATGCTCAGGACTGAGGTGAATATAACTCCATCTCCGGCTGCATTCGTAAAGTTCTCTGGTATTTAGTGTTGGTCCCATTGGTAAATTTACCTCTTAAAATTCAAAACAGTCTCCAAAAAGACTAAATGTCTCAAAATAGCTTGTCATAAAGGAAGCTCCTTCAGGAAAGAACAGGAGAGAAGACTTTCCCGCAGTTTCAGACGAGTTAAGAGCTGCATGAAAGAAGTTTCTCTGTTACTCTGTAGCAAATAGTTATTTAGTGTTGCGCAGGTTCACAATTCACAGGAGCTTAAAGCTGAGTTCACACAGAATAAAATGAACTA
>JAPZDX010000025.1:7443716-7453886 GCA_029783625.1 Naso annulatus
ATCTCAAATAAGTTCTATAATCACACTTTTTTATTAAATTGCGCTGCAAAGACAGAACGGAGGGTGCGCAGCGGAGCAGGTTATTTGGTAACTGATGAAAAGATAATTGTTGTAGAAATCCAGGAGTGTGATTTGAGTTGTCACATAGGTGTACCACTCCCGTGAGTACAACTGTGTGGCACACACTGTGCAGTCCGCCAACACTCACGCTGCCTTCTCACCAATTCGCCCCGTGTGTCCTCCCCAGCTTCACGTATGAACTGTAGAAATGATCAAAACCTTTAAATAAAGCCAGTGAAGCTCTCACACATCGTCATCATCATGAGTCCTCAACTTATTTCAGGCCAAGTTCACCTTAACAAAACTTCAATAATTAAAACGTCTTCACATCTCATAAAATAAAACATGAACATGTATCAAACTTACCCTTTCATGTATATTAGCTACAGGATGATGGGTGTCACTGATTGTCACGTTAATTTCAGCAGGTTAATCAGTCTGATCGCTGTAAATAAACAAACACTGCGCTGCAACACGTGTGTAATCCTGATGGATGCACGAGTTTCCCTTCTCGAGCTGGAAGAGAACAACGTCCACCTCTCCCTCAAACACTGTTTACTGTGTCAGAAAAATAATTTCCGTGTCTGTCTGGTTGGTTGCTGTGCCCGTGATTCATTGGACAAAACCAGTGATCAGCTGCTCATTTCTATGTATTAATATCCATGAGGTGCTTTGCATTGACCGTTTATGGTTGAATGTGGGTGGTGAGAGGGCGGAATACGGTTGATTGGTTGGTTGAAAGTTGATTTGGGATTTATCAATGAAAACAGGCGTAGGACGTGCTTGCGCACTCTGTTATAAATCAGGAAGTTTTTGTGCGCACGCATTTCCTGTGTTTCCTCCGTACGCCACCTGTAGTGATCTCTCCTAAGCACAGTTTTATAAATGAGGCCCCTGGCCTTTGTGGAAGAGTGACGAGAAGAAAGCCATTGTTGAAAGAAAACCATAAGAAGTTCAGTTTGCAGTTTGCCACAAGCCGTGTGGGAGACAGGGCAAACATGTGAAGGACAATGCTCTGGTCAGATTAGACCTAAATTGAACTTTTTCGCCTTAATGCAAAACGCTACACGTGACGGAAACCCTAACACTGCACATCACCCTGAGCACACCATCCCCTACATGAAACATGGTGGCAGCATCATGCTGTGAGAAAGCTTTTCTTCAGCAGGGACAGGGAAGCTGGTCAGAGTTGAAGGGAAGATGGATGAAGCCAAATATAGGGCAATCCTTGAAGAAAACCTGTTACAGTCTGTAAAAGACAAGAGAGTGGGGCGGAGGTTCACCTTCCAGCAGGACAACGACCCTAAACATACAGCCTGAGCTACGGGTAGAATACTAACGCATCCGAGAGATGACTACTTTGTTGTTGTAATTGTTTTCACAATAAAATGTATTTTGCACCTTCAAAGCACTGTGCATTTTGTGTTGATCAAGTGGTAAAAAGACCATTTAAGTCAATTTGAATTACAGTTAACACTACAAAAGGTGGAAAAGTTCAAGGGGGATGAATATTTATGCAAGGCACTGTACACTTAAACATAATACATTTAACCCCACGTCCCTAAAAACAGACTTTAACTTCTGGTCTTTACGTTGTCTTTGACTTTTGTTTGACTAGGACCACTCCGAGTTACCTGTGGGTGTAGCTGCCACCATGGCACATGAGATGGGCCACAACTTCGGTATGAGCCACGACAGCATAGGCTGCTGCCAGGCGAAGGCTGAGGACGGAGGCTGTATCATGGCTGCTGCCACAGGGTACGATGCACAAGGAAGTCATAGCTATGAATGGACAGATATGATATTGTCTTGGTTTTTTGTGTTGTTTTTGTTTGACCATTTGCCTTGTGACAGTGTCTGTCGCAAACAAACAAAAAAAAAAAAAAGCTTCAGGACAGCTTTGGAAAGATGCTTGAAATGTTTCAGCCCTGTACTATTAGTACTGTTAGCTATCATGTACCTTACGCTACTATAAATATTTGCCTTAATTTCCTCGATCATCTGTTAAAATAAAAAGGATTATTAATATTATAATAAAAAATACTGTTTGTTTGTTAAATGTTTAAATGAAGAAATTTTTTGTATCATTTGTTATTATTAACTGTTACATTTTCTGAGGGAAAAAAGAAAATCAGCCATAGAAAATCGGCATCCTATCGGCCATCGGCTCCCCTGATTTCTGAAGACTGACATCAGTGTCGTCCCTAAAAAAACATATCACTTACCCTCTAGTTTTAGTTTTTTAATTTTTTTTTATGTAGCTTTCCAGTCCTGTTCCTTGTACAGATCTAAAGAATGCATGTTTTAAAGACGTTTTCCCATGTGACCTGACGTAGGTTTACGTTGCAACATGTTGAGTAAATCCCACGCGTTGAGGAAGAGGACCTAAATGCGTAGATGGAGGAGAAAGCAGAGAATAGAAAAAAAAAAAAGTATTTCAAGGATGAAATTTTGTAGTGTATGTGTGCTTTCTTTTTACCACGGTGCAGGCATCCATTTCCACGAGTGTTTAATGACTGTAACATGAAAGAGCTGAAGAGCTACCTGAGCTCCGGAGGCGGGAAGTGTCTCTTCAACTTACCAAACACCAGATCCATGTACGGAGGGCAGCGCTGCGGCAACGGTTACCTGGAGGACGGAGAGGAGTGTGACTGTGGAGACGAAGAGGTCAGTGCGTTGTGTCTCCCTAATGTTTCAGTATTTCTTTTCCCACTCTCTGTCTGCCTGGAGTCGTGACTCTACACTCTGCTTCACTTTTTGTGTAGGAGTGCACCAGCCCCTGCTGTAACGCCAACAACTGCACTCTGAAAGCTGGAGCCGAGTGTGCCCACGGCGTTTGTTGCCATAACTGCAAGGTAATAACAGCTAAACACAGGAAACAGAAAAATCCTTCATTATTTTCTACTTTTCTCTCTGTCGTTCTCTTGACATAAGCTTACCCTGGTTATTCCTAAACATCTGAATCTTCATCTCTGTCTAGTTAAAGAGACCAGGTGAGCTGTGTCGTGCCCCTTCAGGGTCATGTGACCTGCCAGAGTACTGTGACGGGAAGACAGAGTCTTGTCCTGCTAATTTTTATTTAGTGGATGGTACATCGTGTGCAGGCGGGCAGGCCTACTGTTACACGGGCATGTGTCTGACTCTGGAACAGCAGTGTCGCTCTCTATGGGGACAAGGTATGTAAGGTGGATGCTAATAATCTGTAATGTTTTGTTCCAGGATGGGGTATAATATCTATTTTGACCACATAGTATTATATTTGATCCACTCATATACACTTGGTTACCAGTTTATTGGATGCACCTAGCTAAAACTGAAGATATCTAAAACATTTTATTATTTGAGTGGAGTTTTTTTTTGCAATGTGTGGTCTCTTTACTTTATATTTTCTGTGATCTTATATTTGCAAACTGACACAAGATTGACATGTATTTTGAGTTGATTTTAATTACTGTTATTTATTCTAGTTTTCATGGCATGATGAGAGTATAAGAGTTTTAGTGAGATAATCACTCCTCTAAATGCACAAATTTTTAAATACAACACTGTGTATTTTGAAGCAGTTAAACATCCAGTGGTTGTTAATGCAAAGAGGATGCATAGAGTTAGAGATGAGCCCTCAGTGGGTCGTGGGATTAAGGACTGTTATTGGACGGTGTCCATGTTCACGGTGTGACAGAACCTCCCTGGAGAGGCTTTGTAGTACCACAGGAGCCACACAGAGCAGTGAAGGATGCCATCTGGTCTCCATCAGGTGGTCACGTCACACACTGTGCATGCGTGTGTGTTCTGCCATATTGATGTGTTTGTGTACATTTGCTCTCCTCTGCCCACAGATGGCCACGCGGCCCCTGACCTGTGTTTTAAGAAGGTAAATGAAGCTGGGGACATGTACGGGAACTGTGGCAAAGATCTGTTTGGGAAGTACAGGAGCTGTAAGGACAGGTGAAGATCCAAACATTTAGGTTCATCTACTCCATCAGTTCAAGGAGCATACATTTCCTGAGAATGACACGTTAAAATAGTTTGTCTTTTTGTAGTCATGGTTCAAGCCTAACAACTGATGACAATAATTTTTTGGTATTATTTCTGCCAGGGATGCTCAATGTGGGAAAATCCAGTGTTTGACTTCAGCCTTAAAGCCCATTGAGAACAATGCTGTCCGCATAGAAACCACTGTCAGTGTAGGCACCAAGAAGATCAAGTGTATGGGAACACACGTGTATAAGGAGGGGCAGGGGGACGAGGACGCGCAGGGTGATACCCTGGACCCAGGCCTGGTCATGACGGGCACCAAGTGTGGTGTTGACTCGGTGAGACTCATACACATGAGAAAATACATGAAATGGAATTTGTTGTAGTGGAAAATTTTCAGATCTTTTATCTGTGAGAAAGCGAGTAAAGCAAATTTTTACCACTTACAGTAACCACTCAATTTTTCAACCTCTCCTCTTCTGACTCTTCCTTGCACCCTTCCTTCTGAACAGATTTGCTTTAACGGAGAATGCCGCAATGCATCTTTCCTCAGGGCTGATGAGTGCAATGCCAAGTGCAACGGACACGGGGTGAGTTTCCGTGCGTGAGGGGAAGGATGCTGGGAAGATGGATTTGGCTGCTAGCCCACTGTTATGGGAAGATGGCAAACTTGGCAGCAGTGCAAGAAGGATTTAGATCTTTTACTTAATTAAAAGTAGCATACAGTAATGTAAAAATCCTCTAGTGCAGTAACTGTTATCATCAAAATATCAGTGAAGTATTAAAATGAGAGTCCTCATTCGTCAGCATGTTTCCTTGTCATGTGCAAAGCAACTACAGTATAGCTGTCAGATGAATGTGATGTAGTAAAAAGTGCACTGTTTTTCTCTTGAATTAGTGCTGTGTTAGAAGTTCAATGCTAAGGGTTTCAGAGGTTGTCTATCAAAAAACACCATCCTGCACTGTGCATCCTTGCAGGCTAATCGTTCATCAGTGTTTTTAGCACAATGCGGTAATAATGCAGATATGCAGCAGGGGGCACTGTGCGCTGCTGCTGTCAAGAAGTCAAAGGGTGCTTTCCAGTATCCATACTACTCTATTATTTCGCATGCTAGAAAAAGATTTAGTTTGTCCCAAAACATAGTATGTGGAATGTAGTATGCCAGTAGTACCAGGATGTCCCACTACATCTGTTCGGATTGTGGAGCAAGCAAGCCAACATGTATTTTTGGCCATTCTGACCCACAGTCCTCTACCCAGCTGAAAATCCATCACATACGTCACACTGAGTTACATGAATATTAACATAGCTGAGAGAGCACAAACATTTGACAGATGATTTGACAGAATGACAAGCGCCGCAATGACAGATGACAGCACATTGAAGTGTAAGTAGGCCTACTAAAAAAGTTTTGCGACTCCTGTGTCCAGTTAATATATTAATATACTATTGCTGCACAAAGCCAAGTGAATAAATGCAAATATTATTAATAATTTTGCGCTAAGGCTGCGACGGATATAATAGCATTAGAGTTAAAATTTAAAGTGCACTATCATGCAACAGTACATACTTGGTTAGGGCAGCCATAGTATGTATTACAAAAAAAAAGCAAAAGTATGCGTTTCGTGACGCACCCAAAGTTTTTATGCGTGACTTAAACACTGTGCAGGGTGAGGTGCTAAAGCAGCAGACATGCAGCAAGAGCAAGAGGCAGAAAGAGAGCAATTATCTTGTTGCTGCAATCAAACAGTAGCTCCAGCTCAGACAGGCTTGCTGGTGGTTTAGTCCAGTCAGATCGTTGATTGTTTGTGAACAGCCTCTCAGAGCCACTTACGGACTGTGCTATTTCACCTGCCCTCAGGTTGGTCCCACCTACATTAGTTAACCCTTTATTGATTGTGTCTGAGACCTTTTCATGGAAATTGATCATTGTTATTTAGTGAAAAATGACGATGGTGTATCCCCCGCGATTAAAGGACAAGTTTGTTTTTTTGCACATTAAGCTTTCTAATCAGGATATTTCCAATCATATACAATAATATGCTATGTTTGACAGCATTATTGTGTTGGCCGGCACAGTCCTGAGAAATGGAGCTCTTTGCTGATCTTACCGCTAGGTGAAATCAACGGAGGAGCATGTGCACTCAGACAATCCGTCAAAAAATATATTAAACGCTCGTTTTAAAAGATGTGAAACTCGCCGAATGTTTAGTGGTGTCCTCTTGCATACCGACATTTAAACACAAAGCTAAACAACGATATCTAACCCGGAAACAGCTGTTTGTCTGGTGAAGCAGCTGAAAGAGCCGCTTCTCAGTTATATATCCATGTTTAGCATTGTGTTTTAGTGCCGGTACATGAGAGGACACCACTAAACATTCGGTGAATTTCATGTCTTTCAAAACGAGAGTTTATTGTATTTTTTGACGGATTGTCTGAGTGCACATGCTCCTCCGCTGTTTTTAGCCAGCAACCAGCTCTAGCTGCCAGGACTGTGCCACCTGTCATAATAATACTGTAGAACATCGTATATGATCGTAAATATCCTTATTGCAAGGCTTAATGTGCAAAAAACTGAACTTCTCCTTTAAACAACGAGTTGAATACTTTTAAAAGTGATTGGTGAAAACAAAAATTGTAAAGGTTATGGATACTTCTAGGTTATGGTATTTCAAACTTATCTCTAAGTAGGATACCTTGATTTTCAGTGTACTTGCCTCCACTGAACCTAGGACTCCTCTCTATATAGAATGATTTTGAAGTACTTCTACGGTCCTTCATTCTTATTACTGCATTTAAATGTTGTGAATATAGACCTCTCCATTGTCTACAATATTTTCTTTCACCAGCTGTGCAACAACAATCATAATTGCCACTGTGACGCCGGCTGGGCTCCTCCTCTGTGTGACCAGAGGGGCCCTGGGGGCAGTTTGGACAGTGGACCCGTCATCAGCCACAGTGAGACAACTGTGTTTTGCATGTACTGCCAGTTGTAAATATTTTCTTGTGATTTTCTAATCATCTGAATCTTGACTAATTTGAATCTGACAGGCAACCTCCTTCCTGTCCTGGTGATCCTTCCGCTGGTTCTCTTTGTGGTTTTGGCTGCTGTTGGACTGTGGTGCTGCTACAGGCATAAACTGCGCCCACTTAAAACCTCTGCTGCCCCTCCAGCACCAAAGTATGCTATTTTGAGACAATATAATAATAGTTGCTGGCTATAAACTTTTGCTTTAGTCTGTATGTTTTGTGGTTTTATAAATGATAAGTCTGTATGCTTGTATTTGTGTTTAAACCCTCAGTTCAGCACCAGCTGAAGGCAAGCCTTTACATGCTGATGGTCATGTGAACGGTCATGCCAACCCGACATATCTGCTGAAAAATCAGGACTTAGACCGCCTGGTAAAGAAGCCCATGATGACAGCACTGTGTTTCTTTATTGTTTTTAACTACTTGAATAAACCATTAAACCGTGTTACGTTTGCCTCCTTCCTCAGGGGAAGTCCTCTCCTCGTCCGAGTCCGTCTTGTCCAGCTCGCTCAAGAAATTCTATTGTGCGTCCAGCAGAGAAGCCTCCTCCTGTCCCTGCATATGCTACGGTGCTGCAAGAGCAAACGGCCCAGCCACAGACTAAGCCTGTAACTTCTCCTCAGAGACAATACTCACCTCAGGCACCTCACTCTAAATCTGAGCAGAGACGAAACCAGGCTCCACCTCCACCCTCAGGACATCGACCTCTACCTTCACTGGGCACCAAAACCCACTCACAGCATTCAGTGGTACCAAAACCCCTACCAGACCCCCCAAACAGACCTCCACCACCTTGTCCTGTCAGCAAGCTATCAATGGTAAATTTTTCCAGATGTGTTTCAAGGAAAAGTGCACTTTTTTGGAAATGAAGCCTATTTATCCAAAATCGTGATGTAAGACAAGAACATAGCTGGCTTTCCCTTCCCTGTGCATTCAGCAGATCGCTAGATACTCGCCCTGCACGAGCGGTTTTGCACATTTAGTTGAAGTGATAGGGAGACACCTTTATCGCCGTCTAAAGCCTTCTAAAACACATCTAAAAGTCTCCGACACCCTCTGGCTACATGTTGTGACTGTGCATATTCACCATGCTGTAAAAAATTGACATTTGGGGCAAAAATACAGATTAACCAGTTGTCTGAGCGTAGTGGCACACAGTGTGCAAGTAACCTGTGGTGAGTGCAAGTCGCGCTGTACGTATCTAGTGACCTACTTAATGCACAGTGAAGGGAAAGGCATCCATGTTCTTGTCTCACATCGGGGTTTTGGATTTATAGACTAGATTCCCACAAAAAGTGCTCTTTTCCTTTGAGAAGATCAGTTAATTTTGCTGCAGTGAAATGAAAATGAAATGTGTGATTTGTTTTTGTTTTTTTTCTGTAGGAACAGCAACAAATAAAAGGCCTGCAGGTTACCAGTAGTGCCCTGCAAAGAGGAAAAGCAGCTTTGGCTCAATCTGCTGGACAGAAAAAGCCATACAGGTAATTCATTTTAGGGTATTTTCAGACATTAATCCATGCAGAACCCTTGCTTACTTCTCAATGTTTGCTTCTTTTAGATCATAAGAGCTCAGGAACACAACGGGGACCACCACTTACATCATATAATGCACTGCCTCGAACTTCTTCTCTTGGAATGACTAGCAGCTTATGAAGAAAGCGTGGCCCTGTGGGATCTGATCAATACTTGACACAGTGAATTTTGAATTACAGTGTATTTGCACTGCTGTGTATTGAGGGAGAATGGTATAATTGCAGTCGTAGTACATATCAAAATGAGAGTATTTTAAGTCTTATGTCTTTGAAATTTAGGCTCACTCTGTGTTTTGTAAATAGCCCAATGTGTCTGCTTTAAAACAGCCAGAGCTGTAAATTTAAGATTTTTCCTATCATTATAATAATTATTATTATCACTATTATTGTCCCAAAAGTTAATGGAAATGTGAAACTGTTCGGTGTGTGCAGCAGTGTTGAAACACTGCTCCGGGAATATTTATTCACAATGAAAAATGAATGTTTACAAAGTAGCCTGTGTACTAATCATGGTGCTTCTTAAAGAGCATCATCTGTAAAGGGATATCTTATATTAAGAAAAGATTTCAATATTGAAGTGCATACGCTTCTTATGTGTGAGTAAAAGAGGGATTTTAACTGGACTAGTGCAAGCCCGTCATGCATGCTGTAAGTAAATGCCCATGAGGAGAGATACATGTCGGACTTGGAGCAGGAAGTGGCAGGGATTATCAGTTGTACAAGTAGTTTTGGTTCATGATTTTATAGTGGTGTTGCACTTTACGCACTAGTGTCAAATACTCATCCACTGACAGACTGTGTTAAAGGTGGCTGTTAAAACATTCTTCCACAAAGTTCCTAAGTCCAAACTTCCACAAATACAGGAAGTCACCCATAAAGGCTACAGAAGGTGATTATCTGACACCATAAAGACTTTTTGTGGCATGTAACTTCAAGGTGACCAATCAAATCCACACTCACAAGACAGAACAAGTCAAATTAGGAACAAATATAAATCAAATGTATTCAGTTAACACCTCAAATCTGCACTGTAAGTTTAATTATTTTTTTTTTTCATTTGGCAAAACATGTTACTAACACTGTTCAGTGGGAGTTCCCTCATGACCAAACTATCTGAGAACACAGTGGAATGTGACTGCAGCTTATGTTATAGTGATAACTTCGGCATTACTGTAAGGTACTGTTAAAAACCTCGTCCATGTGACTGCTTTGAGGATGACCAGGTTTTATCTGTAATATGGAAATACTTTCTGTCAGGTGCCATGTTTTACCTTCTAATCAGACCTATGCAAACGCAACACTGTGTGCAACACAGTGTCAGCAGCTGGAATTTAAATAAACACATGGACACATGGAATAAAATCTAACTGCTTGTTTTTTGTGATCTCTCTTATACCAGGATTCAGGAGAATATTTGGTGGCGCCTTAATAAATGAGCAACATATAAAATATTATATTACAAATATAGCTGGAAGCAGCAATTCAGCCTATAGAAATGCAGTGTTTATTAGGACGACATGTTTTTCATTGAAAATTTCCTGCTCTGAGTTAAGTTTGCAGGTAAAACTAAGT
>JAPZDX010000025.1:7453986-7465186 GCA_029783625.1 Naso annulatus
AGATTATATCAATGCACTGTATGTTTTTATTTTCTTTATATATCTTTTTAACTAGCTGTTATTTTCATCTTCGCACCAACAAGGAACAGTCTGTGTGACAATACTTGTTCTTAAACAACCCTTATATTGTGATCCTGCCAATGTTTTTTTTTCCATACATGTTAAATTTCAGATCGACTGAACAAAAGGCAAAGTACATTCTAAAAAATGTTTCCATTTTAGTGTAATTTAATTTTTGGCCACTTGGTGTCACTGCAACAACCTGGAAATGCAACACTGAGCCATCACATCATAAAGTTGATGATATGACAACAGGACCATCAGATGCAGAGCAACATTAGCATTCGTCTGGAATCCTGTTATGACAACCTGAAGAATCTGAGTTCAGTTCACACACCTTTAATTCTGTTGTGGTCTTCACCGACTGAGGAAACTGAAGTATCAGGCTCTTAAATGACCCACTGTTTACTAACAGCAGTTGACATTTGTACCGGCCATGCAGGACATACTGTGTTTATCAGAGCTTTCTCATTGAATTCTTTTTTTTTTTTTTTCTTGGAAAAGGACCCTATGAGAGCAATAAAACCCAAAATAAATTCGTAATCCTGAAAAATCAGCTGAGGGGAACAACAGCTGGATGAAAATTCTGCTCACTACTACAGACAACACCATTTACGCTATGTTTAGTTATTTCATCTTTAAAGATCACTTCTGATTTATAGACTACTTTTAAATGAACTAAACTGAATCAGTTGGAAGTCCAATGGCCAAACATGTATGAGACAATGAGGACTAACACTGAACTGAAAAAGTTGTCACCAAAGGTCTTTTAATGACCAGGCAATTATCAGTAAGAAATTCTGTCTACCCTATTTAAATAAATACATTTTCTGCTACATTAAAATGGTTCATGCACATCACTTCCTTGACTTCCTTATAGGTGGACACTTGTTTGTGATGTGAGCTTTTACTAAAGGAGACGTCTAATGTGAACTCACATCCCTTGGCTTTCTGAATAAACTGTGGCTGATCGATAGTATATGTATAGGTTTAAATGACACCCCCTCTTATCACTGCTGGAAATGCTAAAAGGTGCCTGCCCTTTAGATCTCCACATCCTTCACTGGGATGAATTAGATGAAAGCTAGCTATTCTAATCAAAAGACTGTTAAATACCAATGCCAGACCCCCTGAACCAACCTTCCTCCAGCACATACACACACATACACACACCCCATGGATGACTCTCTGTGGACTGAAGAGCCAGGTGATCTTCCACAGGACCAAAGGGAGGCGAAGGTAGCTGTGACTCAGAGGGGGACGTGGCATTGGCAAGCAAAGGTTTTAGCATGTGGCTTAATTGCAGCCTCTCCCGCGGAGCATAATTAATGTTAGCTACCTTGTCACTTCCTGTGGAGTTTCATTCATTAGAAATGATGATTGAGGGATAAAACGCAGGGGTGACACCCCCTCCTCCCACCTCATCAGGAGGGAGGCGCAGCCGGGAGGGCAGCAAAGAGAGGATCTCACCTGCTGAAAGCTCCCCTGCCTTGTATAATGACCCAATTAAGCCCGAGTTCTTTTCCACTCGTGATGTTGATTATCAAACTCCTTTTATTTTTACCAATTTTCTCTCAATCAGTCCCGCTTTTCATATTTCTCACCCTGAGTTCCTTTAACAGTTTCTTCATTATTACTCTTTTTTTTTTTTAAATGGCTCTGCTGTTTTATGCTAAAATATTCTGCAATCATTCATCAATGCAAACTAAAAGACATCAGCTGACACATTAGTATCAAAGCGCTAGAGTGGCACAAGGCTACCTCCTTTAAGGAGTTTAAAAGTCTGCATACTGATGATTAAAAAAAAAAAATAAGAAACTTTTTTTCTCTGAATCATTAATCTGCAGGTTTTTTGTGTGTTTTTCATGTTGGTGATTTGTTTTTAAGTTTCTCTCCAGGCACTTTTGATGCAAAAACAAAAAAAAAAAATTATGTAAAAATATTTTATTATGATGAATATTTGTTAATAAGTTTCTCCCACACAAGAGAGGCTTTAGTTTAATCAAATCCTTCTCCTACCTGAGGCATGGTCTGATAATTATTAAAGGTTCAAAAAGGTATGAAAAACACAATTTTGGGTAAAGGGGATCTATAAGCTCTGAGGGCAAATGCAGAAATGTCATCGGTCGCTCTCTGATCTAACAAGGTCTTGCTGGAAAAACGCAGAGTCACCTTGCAGACCTGCACAGATATTTACATTACTCTGCTGATACACTTAGGTTGAAAAAAAAGCTGTACTGAGATTTACATCAGCTTACAAAACTACGTAAAACATGTCTGAAATCAGCCCTTACTCGCAGTACTGCTGTATGCTTACTTTTCACAAACCCACTAGTTGTTTTTGAGTGCGTGAGTACTACATGTAAGATGTATGCATTGAAAAAGAAAAAAAAAAGATTATGTCACAGAATGAGAAATGTAGTGCAGAATTTTCTCTGGTAGCTGTATACATTGCAGTTATATGACATTAGATGTGTCAAATATGATGTGAAATGATGGGGATTGTCTCTCAAATCTCAATGAACTCGCAGCATAATTTTGCCTGCTGGCTAATGCATATTTAATAATGTATTGATTTATATTTAGTTGTACAAAAAGGAACAAAATTATCTGTGGTGGCAAAACAGCTGGAGAAAGATCTTGCAATTTCCAAAAACAAGAATTGACACTCACATATCATTTCATCTTGTGTTTTTACATAGCAATCTTTGATTTTCTTGCATACATACTCTGATAAACAAGTATGTGGCTTAAAAGTGAATCCAACTTTCCTTTTGCGGGGGGATATCCCACAGTGCTGCATAATGGTGCAATGGTCAGTTAAGTGCTTGCCCAAAAATATCAAGCAGAAGAGGTGAAAACGGCATTTAATGTTTTGAACACAGCGTGGCTGGATTGCAACAGTTTTCTGCCAGTGATCAGCAGCTTAAGACCTTTCCACTGAAATGAGGTAAAATCCCACAACTGCAGATTTAAAGACTCATTTAATAGAGTCAATGCCAAAGCCAGAGGTGCCAAACACTAACAGACGGAAAAGGTGTCAGAGTTACCATGTGAGTGTTGTTGCTACACAGTGAGCTTTTGTAATTTCACTATCTATCCAGGGAAAGTTAAAACTTCAGTCCTGGAGCGTCTGATCTAATCTGACATGGCATCTTATACTTATTATTTAAGTCTGATGAAGAGCGAGAAGCTTGAAACGTCACTTATAAATAGATAAATGTTCTCTGCTTTGGGAGCTTCAGTGTCTTCTCTCTTTTTCTAAAACTTCAGTCCTACAATGAGGGCATGGCTTTTAGCCTTCAATTGTTTATGACCAGGTCACTACCTCAGGGACTAATGCTGGGTTATATAGTCAAGTATTGCTCTGATTGCGGTACTTGCCTCTGGCAATAAAAGGTCGACATAAATGATTAATGAGAGGAAAATGTCATGGAGGTGGGTGGCAGAAAAGGTGTAAGGTAACTATTGAGAAAAATCCTAAATGCTCTTCTCATCTATTTTACATTGAGCATATATGTTTTATTATGTCAGCATTATATTAAAATAAAAACAGAGGTCTTACACTGTTTTTATTATTATTTTCATGTAAATTCGTTCACTGCTGGGTTGCTGTTACATCAGACAGACAAATCGATCACAGCTCAGGCACAGTTTCCTAGCATTGTTTATCTCTAACTGTGAGCTTTTGACCTATCATGTGTATTCAGATCAATGGCGAGAGAATTCCTCATGAGACTCCCACAGAGGTGAGTCCACTAAAACGACTCCATCCGAGTTCACTTGGAAGCTCTGCACCTCTAATTAGAGCCCGTGGCAATTCTAATGGATGCCCTTATGAAGATATATTTAATGACCGCATGTCAGCTGGAGACCATCCGCTTATGTCTGATCCATCTCATTAAGAGTCTACTGTACGTGTTGATGTGTGTGCGTATGTGTGTACTTATTTAATCACTACAGAAACTACCCTTACTCAACCAAACACACATATACATATAATTATTTCATTTTTTCTCCTAATATATATAAATTTTCACATCACAAGACAGTTCTATAACACACAGGGTACATTTTTAGAGTTGTCTTTATTGTACACAAGTCATTCTAATGTACAGTGATTAATAATAATAATCCTAAGCACAGAAAGCGGGCATGAGACACAGACTCTTTCACTGTCACATTAAAAAAATATCTATAGCCAATATCTAAAGGGTACATTATATACAAACAATGAGTGCGCAGTACATGGACAGTGTTAACATCTACAGTATCTCCAATTCAAGATGTCAAATTAAGATACTCCTAATTTTTACAGATGTTTCCTCGCAGTACATTAGTCATTTAAAAGGTCAGTATTATGTCCAGACATGTCAAGAAAACTGTAACTAGCAATGTTCAATAACCACATGATACACTGAAATTACAAAAAAGGATCCACTGTGTATTATATTTACATCATCACCCCGGCCATTAGCTTTAATTTACAGCCACCAAAAGTCATTTTACACTAATTTAATGTACGTCTTTAAACAACAAAAAGACTTTATCCATTGGTTATCATTTATGCAGACGATACTGCTCTATTTATAGGCAACATTTGTATTCCACACGATTGCACCTCTCACCTTTGAACAATATCATAAACACAGTTTACAGAATACAAATGATTTATGGTGCAGCAATCAGCAGTCCATTCTACTGAGGTCTGTGGATGAAGCTGCTGCTGTCTGAGGACATAATGATCATTTCCCTACTTTGCTCTGGTGCTCCCATGGCACAGGATCATTTTCCTCTGTGTGCGATCCAGTCTCCCGTTCGTTCCAGAACTGCTCCACATCAGGCAACACAATCCCATCCTTTAGGCTCACCGTGTCTGCTTCTCTCCCCCCTCCTCGTTGCTCTGTCTGGGGCTGAGCCTCTCTGCTGGGACCCTGGCTGGAGCTTGATCGAAGGCTCCTTTCCCCCTGCAGCTGGCCGGAGGTCTCTGGTCTGGGGCAAGGTGACTGGGGAGCTGTAGGTTTGTGAGGTCCGGGTTTTGGCTTTGGAGCAGGTTGCTTGCGCAAGGTGAGGCGCCTCCACAGCCCCCTGTAGCCCTCCCTGAACTCCTCGGATAGGGAGAGGACAATGAGGGGGTTCACCAGGGACAAAGAGAAGGTGAGCAGCTGAGCAGAAAGGGTAAGGAGAAGGGGAAGAGAGGAGACGAGGGGCTGGGCTCCTTCAATTTTCTTCTCTGCTACGTGACGCTCCCAAACCCACACCACCCACTGTGGAAGCCAGAGAATAGCCATGGCCACTGTAAGACTAAACAGCATCAAGGTGAGCTTCCTGGATCTGATCTGTGTGCGCAGGTTCTGAGTCTTACTGGAGCGACGCTGGCACTGGCCATAAGCCTTCCAGAAATACATCAGGGCAAAGCTAAGAGGTGCACAGTAGACCCCCAAGGGGTATATTTTGACGTACACAGACATAAAATCCCTGGCCTCAGGAGGAACAATCAGCACACACACCAGCCCACGGATACCTCTCTGCAGCCTTGCAAACAGCCAGTGAGGGATGGTGACAGAGCAGGCAGACAGCCAGATAAAGAAGAATACCACAAGGATGGAGCCCATATGGATGCTCACCTGCTTGGTGGGGTTGGACACGTAACGGTAGCACGCTTTGGCCATGACAGCCACTGTGAAGCTCTTTGCTGCCATACAGGACTGGAGGAACCAGTCAGCTGTCTTGCAGACCACCCAGCCCAGATTCCAGCTTGCTCTTGAGTAGGAGGCAGCTCTGAAAGGCACCGTAAATGCCAGCACCAGTCCGTCAGCAAACATCAGGTTGAAGATGAGGGAGTTGATAAGAGATAGTTTGCCCCTATGAGCATTTGAGAACAAGATGACCATTGCAGTGAGATTACAAGCCACACCCAAGACACAGATGACTCCCAGAATAGCCGGCACCAGCACCCTCAGCTCGCTGTGGTCCAGTTGTTGGTAAGAACCACCTTCATTGAATGACCACTTGTCTATGGAGCTGTTCACCACTACTGTCGCATTGCTCCCACTCAACTTATCCATCTTTTTCGAAAAGGAATGGTAGGAAAAATCAAACACAGCCAGATGAAGAAAAAAGGGTCTGGGTAGAAGATTTCCAAAAACCCAAAAGAGAGATTTAATATAACTAGTGACACTATCACTCTTTATCTGTTAGAATGATCAGAAACGTATTGATTGATGATCAGTGATGGCAGTGGAGCTCCTGTCTGTCCCTGGATTTATCCCAAGACACAATGATTCAGCTTCGGCAGCTGGTTATAAAGATGCTTTTTGATTGACAGCTGCTGTCCCCAGCTGATGTAGTGTGCGTAGACCACAGTCTCACAGGGCCAATTAGAAAAAGTCTGCATAATGTGCACAGTACGAAAGATGAATGTATTGGATTTCTAATTTGTGTAAATGTATGTGACTTAACGTTCATTAGATTTCTTTAAAATACTCATGCTTAGTGATTTTTTTTTTTTTTTGGTACAAAATCTGTTATTAGAGCAAAGTAATTTTAGAATTTCTAACAAACAGAACATGAAATATATCATCAACATCTTAAGCATTCACCAGCAATCCAGATGGATTTTGTCATTTTTGTTTGTTTCTGTGAGCTGTTTGAGTGTCAGCAACCTTCATTTTAAAGCTGTATTTCTGCTCTTATAATGGCTCTGCTCTGCATAATGGTTTATGAATCAACATGAATAAATCTAAAAAGACATTTAGAATTGGGACAGGGGGAAATGTTTTGAAATCAACCACCAACTGTGTACAAGTGATAAAACATAAAAAAAAAAAATCATGTTTCTGTTTCCTGCCTTAGTTGTCTTACTCTTTATCCACAAGAGGGCGTCCTAGCACCACAATGAAGCAATTGTTTAGCAACGAACACAGTGAGAGGACTTGACTTATTGGATTTACATTCAGTTTGAGTCAGCAGTGTGAAAAGAGGAGGTCCAACAAAGCAGGCTTTGAACTTGCACATCTTTATTCTTTTTTATTCAAAGAAAGTCCGGTAAGCATAAAGACTGCATGGTAATTAATTGCATTTCAATACATTCTGAGCTATAAAAGTTTTTTTTTTCTTTCAATTAGTGTCACAAAGGAGGTTGTTTAGAAGACATTACTGTTTAAAGGAATCACACTTAATAATTCCCTGATTTCACAGAGTTCATTTAGACCTTTGACTGCTTTCCTTTATGGGAGTTGGACCTTAAAACAAATCTGAGACAGGTGATCATCTCCAAACTGATCCCAGGCGAGAACGTAACCGCAGCCTGCTACTGTGCCATGCTACCCATCTTCAGCAAATGGGAGGAACATGGACAGGCACCGCAGCAACCTTAAATCAAACATTTTGAAACTGGTTACTTCTGCAGAAAGCCAAGTATTTATTTGCATAGTGCCACAGACGATCTGTAGATGCTCAAATATCTATGTGCAGGCTGTCAGTTTAATCAGAATCAGATTCAACGCATGCAAAAAAAAGCTATGCTAACATTACGTCGCGCCAAGTATAAGCTCAATTATTCAACATAAAATGTTTATGTTTTTACCATCTGCAGATCATTTCCAGTACTATGCAAATAAGGTAAAGATGTAGTGGGGGTGTCAGATTTTTTTCCAACAAGAATTTTGCAAATAAATGTGGCTTGGTCGTGTCTCTTGCAAACCGATGACATCAGACTGACTGCAATGTGACAAGAGCAACAAAGACTTTGTTCTTATCACAGCGTCCTCCCCTGAACTCACAAGCATGTAGCCAGTGCTTTTACTGAACGCTGACTACTTCGCTTCAAGCACTTTTTCCACTTTGGACCTCTGTGGAGCTTTTTTTTTTGTTTTTGTTTTTAGAGAAAGAGAAAACAAACAAACAAAAATCCTAAGTTAACATGTCTTTTGAAACATTCACACTCCTGCATTGTACTCTGTCCCCCTGCCAGCCCTCCCGCTCCCACTACATCAAACCCCAACATACCAAAAGAAGGCACCACAGCTTCTAAACAGACTCATTGACCGAGAGAAGGACTCCATAAAACAACAGCATTAAATAAAACAAATGACACAGCCTGGAGGGGCTTCATTAACATTACAGACTACAGTAGTCTCACCAGGGAGACACAGAATTGGTACTAGAAAGACTGACCACATTGTATCAGGCAGAGAAAACTCAGTTTCTGGGGTCAGAGATGAACAGTTTCCTCCTCTTCTGTAGGAACTCTGCAGCTCTCCCTCTGTCCGAGGCTTTGCAACAGTTAGAGGCCGCAGGGTTGATCACTGTAGCATGAGCAGACTGAAAGATAGGGGGCACTGCTGCTACATGACAATAAGCCACCATCATGTAAGCTAGGTGTCTCTCTGTGTGCTCTACTTTATGTTCAGTGGACCCACATCTAACCCCTTTCTTCAGGGTCCAGAGGGTTGCTACATCATGTGACGCATGCAGCAATCCTTTTGTTGCATAAATGCACAGAATTCACTTCTCCTTGTGTCCGCATGGCTAAATAAATTAAGTTAGAAGTCAACTGCAGAATGAAAGTCCATTCCTGATCTTGGAGGAATCTTTTTCCTCAAGTCGTATCCAGGTTGTATCGGTTTTTCCCTTCCTAAAATTCACCCTGGATACACTCATGTCTGCACTCTCTCAGCAGAGCGGTTAAATTCAGTACCGGCTGCAGCAACAAAACAGGGAGAAGAGAGAAATGTAGATAAGGGCTCCATCTCTCTCTTTCTCCAACCCAGGCCCTCATGCACGGGGGTCAGGTGTTAACAAGGGAAGATTGCCCTTTAGTTGACCTTGTCTTGGAAGATGTAGAGATTGTTGGTGGCCGCTACAGCGATGATGTTCTCATGTGGGTGCCACGTAGTGTGAAGGATCTTCTTGCTGAAGTCGAGGCTATCTACGCTGATCTCATCTTTACGACGCTTGCCACCTACACACACCTGGAGGACAACAGACAGGACACAGAGGCACAAAGATGTGAGTTTGCACAACATTTATGGCATTAACTAACACTGATTTGAGTGATGTTACAGCAGTATACATTTATTTTTTTGCCCACCTGGGGGCAACAGAATAAGCTGTCACAGTCAACACTGACATATTATCACTCCATAAAGAAAATCCAGCATGTGTATGCAAACATTTACTCATACAGAAGCTTTACATATTCATTTCTGGCCACCCAGTGAAATTAGTCTGATATTCACTCTTCTCAAAATTCTGTTTTTAACTCTCTGAGGGGAATATGTGGCTCTTAAGTTGCTAAATGTCCCACCATGTTCACCAGCTTTTTGTTAAATTTGTCTGCCATTTGTGTTGCAGATAAAAGTTTATCAGAGCTTTTAATCCTAAAAAGGGCTGCATGCTCTGGCCAGAACTGTGGTTCACGACAGCAGTGAACAACAATAGTATTCAGGCTGTATAAACAAAAAATTTAGCTGAAAGGCATTAAAAGAGCCCTTAAAATACAAGCAATGGTATAGCTTCAACCTTCTTATTCTTGGGTTAGGCTCAGGAAATAGAGTGGGTTGCCTATTTAATAGATGTCATCCGTGTGTAAACGTGCACATATTCATTCTCTTTGAGCAGGTTGGCATCTGTAGAAATGTCACCCCTCATTTAAAAGTAGTCCATTTAAATTAAAATCATATTTCTTAACAGAAAGGCAAAATTTTTGACCACATAAAACATGAAATTGTTGGAAATGGCTTTAGTACAATTCCACTATGATTTTGCATTTATGGTGTGGTATACTAGCTCTCCAAAGAACATTAAAACCAAATGGCAGACATCTCAGGACAAGCTGATCGGGCTGGATTTACATCCCTTTACTCATATCGGTCCTTCCCAATTTACTGAATTGTAATGGCTGTCAGTTGAGAACAGAGCCAGGCAGTTGAAGTTGAGTTTTACCCACTGAATACTGAATGACTTTGTTCCCAAATACCTGCAGAACTACTCTGATCTTGTTAGGAATATGCACGGATATGCCACTAGAGCCAGTGCAACTGATGTTGTCCCCTATGGGTGTAGGAGTGCATCAGAGAAAAACACCTTTTTGTACTCAGCAGCTATATAGAATGGCACACTAACGCAACAGACACTGCTGTTTGAAAGGAGCAGTCAATGTGTGGCTGCTGAGTTGCTGGGGAGCGGTGAAAATTATGTTCTTTAAATGTTCATATTGTATGTGGTTTTTAATTAAGGGACTAAACTGTGTTGTAAAACGCTTTCGTTTGTAAATAGACTAGGGAATCGCTTTCTAAATGTCGTCCATTTAACATTTAGTTAGCAGTTCTGTTTTAAAAATCAGTTCTGGCCTGTTGTCATCCCACTTTGTGTTTTATGCTGATGATGCGGCAGTATTTCAATTTATAGCTAATCTTTATAGCTAATCAATTAAGATTCCCAGGCCTCAGGATATCTAAAAATACCAATTTGAAGCCAAGTTGAGGCCTCCCAAGTTTTTCACAGAGAGGCTTACCAGAAATCTAAAATAATAAATCCAAGATAAAAACACAGAGCTTCCAAATATCACGTTCCTTGTGTTGTTAAGCAGTGCAGTACCTTGCGAGGCTTGAGGATGGCTCTGGGTTTGCTGTTCTCCCTGGATGCTTCCAGTGTGACGTCACGTTTAGTGTTCCGGTCAAACATTCGGAAGAAGTTGTTATAGGAGCCGGTCATTATGACACTGAGAAAGAGCAAAGGAGAGTGGAGGGTTAGTGAGATGGATGGATGGATGGATGGAATAATGGGTGGATGGATGGGTGGATCAATGGATGAAAAATAAATGGAATGATGGATGAAAAGATAGAAAGATGGATGGATGGATGGATGGATAGATGGATAAACAATAGATGGATAGAAAGATAAATGGAATGACGGATGGATGGATGGATGGATGGATGGATGAGATAAATCTTACCTGTCTGATCCATTCCAGACACACTCAAACTTGTCAAAGATGCAGTCATTCTCATACAGAGAACAAAGTTTGCCTCGTAAATAGTCGTGAACCTGAAAAACAAGTGAAACCATGAATGAGCTGCAGAATTACGATCACACTTTTCTTGCATCCGAAGTCCGTCCCATTTCTACACAACCA
>JAPZDX010000025.1:7471628-7483527 GCA_029783625.1 Naso annulatus
GATGTGTGTGTGTGGGTGTGTGTGTGAGTGTGTGTGGGTGTGTGTATGTCTGTCTGAGCCAGCGTGCATATATGTTGTGTGGTGGCACATGCTTTGATACATGTGTGTGTGTGTGTGTGTGTGTGTTCCTGCTGTTGCAGCCATGCATGAAGTTCTCAATCTGAAACGCGTCTGCTGCTGGCACTTGCTCAGCCAAGCGAAACACCAATACTTTAACAAAAATAGTAAAAAAAAAGACATTTTTAATGTGATACTAAAAACATCTCCTGTTACATCAGCTGCATCTCGGTTCCATTCCACAAAGCGAGGAATGAATCAGACCTTCAGGTGAGACTGTTACTGATAACAACAACACAGTTCCCATTTTCAAACACACCCTTACAGATTAACGGTTTCTTTGCCACTTGTGTCTTTCTGACAGCACCATGGTCGCCTCAGCTAACTGACTGACCGTTGGTGGATAGCAGGAAGTAGGCAGCGTTCTGCTGAGGAAGCCATTTGATCTTGTTGATCTTCTCCTCAATCTCCAAACTCTTCAGGTAGTCAAACTCCGGCTCGTGGCTCTGGAATGTGCTGTAAACATTGTATTCCCCTCGACGCTGGGGCTGGCTCTTGCTCTGCAAGTGAAGGAGAGAGCAAGAAACATACGTACAGAGAGGTTGGCCTGTTTGCCGGAATTAAAAAATTCTACAAATTTATTGTTTAGAGTTAAATTTTTTGACGTCCAACATTAAAAAAAGTCATTGTTGGTGTAAATGTGCATTCTCCTCTCTTATGATTTAACATTTCCACATTAAAATGACTAAGAACACATGTACATATGTTATTTATTTTGTTTGTTGTGTATTTACATTATCATAATGTTTTGATCAATGTTGAAACTCAGAGAAATCAATATTTTTAATTCAGTCCAGTGGTGCGTTTCATTTTGTTGCCTGTCATTAACTTCCAGGGTAACTCCCAGTTGATACATCAGAGCATGAGGAGGGAAGTCTACAAACAATACTAAATGTTCCATGAATAACACTTTAAAACATTACTTTGTCAATGAACTTTTCTGCCGGAGTCACGTCACATTGATTTCTATCAGCAAGTGGTTGTTTAACAATGAAGACAACATCTCCCATGATTCCACATTAGCCTACTTTAGTTAGTTAAGTTTTATTTCGAACATGTAGAGAGAATGATGCGATGGAACCCACACACTAAGCTTTCAAGTGTCTTCAAAGTTTGATAAAAACATTTTTAGCCATGCTAACAAAGAGACTTGAGGGATCTTAAAAAGTATATTCAGAGTCCCCAGGTGATAAATAATAACTGTAGTGGTGTCCTAGTGATCCAGTTACTTTTTCTGTAACTGTACTTTTTGTGTTGGTGGGTGAAATTTTATTTTACTAGACTTTTGTTTGTAATCACACAGTTGAAAAAGTAATGACAGCCCCAGTTTTACTTTGTGTTAAGTACTAATTAGTGTTAGCATGCTAACCTGCTTTACTAGATGGCGATAGTTTTGTCACTGAAAGCGTCATAACATGCTGATGTTACACGTATTGGCATTAAGTAGCTACAGCTTTAAAGAGCAGCTAACATGGCTGTTCACCGTTCTTGTTCTCACACTGTTAGACCACTTTAAATATCAGCCTTTTTCACTGGTTTCCTCTAGTGCTACATAGCAGATACTGTATCACACATTTACATAAATCAACATAAAACCCCAAAATGAGCTGAATTTTTAAGGCTGCTCATTTACATGAAATGTAGGTTACATTTTAAGACTCACAATGCACGGTTGCAGATTCTTCTCTGTAATTTAACATGAAATATTTGGTGTCACTTGTAAACTTTGAACTGGGAGTCAGATTAACTTTTTAATGTACTCAAAGTTAGTAAAAAGATTTTTGTTGTTTGTTATTTAAAAATTGTTACCGCTTAATTTCCAGCCAGCAATCCTTTTCAAATATTCCCTTTTACCTGCTAGTTACCTAAAATTAAACTTTAATGTTTTGAGGCTGTAAAAACCTTTCAGCGGAATGGCAGCATAATTAGAGCTGCATTGTTGCCATTTCCTACCTCCTGCTCCCTCTGGAAGACAACCACTCTGCCTCCTTTATCCCCGGTGGCCAACAGCTCCCCCGATGAGTTAAACTCGACCGTTGAGATAATGTCAGCTGCAACACAGGAAGCAGAGCAAAGAGGGGGAGAAAATGTCAGTGTGAATGTGCACAAAGCTGCCAAGGTATCAGCTGGACAAAATGAGAGATTTCTGTGAGATCCGTCGAGTGACTTTCAGCAAACACTATCAGGGGGAGGGAAGGGTACTCTCGTGACAAACCCACAGAGGACTCTCCGGCACAGACACCCGAGTTCGCTGAAATATGGGTTAGTAAAAGCCACAGGATGAGTCACTGCATGATATCAACCAAATCAGCCCCTTGTTCTGATTGAAGTGAGCCAATTTGTGTCATTTAATTGCACTCCGGCTTTTCAGAGGATGCTGCCGCCACACTAATAATGCCATTCACCTCTTTCCTCCTGGCTGCAGGACCCCACGCTGCTCAGAGACTCTCCTGCTCCTTCATTAAAAACGGTCTAAAACCTTAACGCAATGCACCTTTATGCGGGGGATATGTGTCTATGCATGTATGGCATACTTTCAAACTTTCAATCAATGCAGTGCATCAACAGGATTACAAGAATATAACATTATTAACATAGAATTGCTCCATTTATACTCAATCACCAACATTTCTCGGTATCTCTGCATAGCTAGACTTTTACAAAAGTAAATAACAGACACCTACCCTTAAGGTAGCTTTTCCTCTCCTCCTCAAAGACATACATCTGCCTGGATTTAGGAGAGGCTAATGGTGACTGTAATTATTATACAGCCCCAGGCTAAAAACACATAGCATCATATCTGTCACAGACACACACACACACATGCACACACACCACGGCAGAGGCTAGCCCTCTGTTTAACAGTGACAATAATATTAGACAGAGAGAGAGAGAAAGAGAGAGAGCTTGTTGTTTTGTACCCCCCACGCCCTCTGTGGACCTGCTACTGCGTGCTGAACAGGAGAGGGGAATGTTGCTATGGAGACCGTTTCCATCTCTAGCGGCAGTCGGAGGGGTGTATATGTGTGTGTGTGCCAATAGCTCTCAGACTTTAGTTGCTGATGTTAGCTGTAATTCAGCAGACAGAAAGAGTGCTGCAATCGAGTGAAAACCTGCTACTGCATCTGGGGGAGTGTGTGCAGTTCAATGCAGCACACAACTTCAGACAATAGAGTCCCTGCAGACCGGCTCATCTCCTCACATAAAGCTGCTGTGCATGTTGGAAATGACTAAGCGCCATGTCTTCAAATATGTGTGTGTGCGTTTTCTCCCCATGATTCATTAATTGTTGAAGAGTAAGCCACATTCAACACTGAGGCCAGAGGGATTATGGTCATATATTGATAATGACGTGTTTGAGGGGGTCGCTCCTACTCACATTTGAATCTAGTAAGTAATATTTTACAGAGAACAGACAAAAAACATTCTGACCTAATTTCAAACTGGGAGTACCGCACTGAAACACCATATTGTTACCACATTAACCCTCCCAACTTATCTCTCTCTCTGTATCTGCATATATCAGCCTTATGCATACACATAGATGTGTAGCGCTTACACACACACACACACACACACACACACACAATGGTGACTTCCCCGGCAACATCAGGCCAAAGCCACTGGTGTGGATCGAATGGAAGCAGCTTAGCGGTCAGCTCCCTTGAATCAAAGCTTTTCTCTCTTTTTGTCCTTCACACTCTCGACACTCAACACTCTTTTCTTCCAGGCTCTCCCATCCGCTCTCTCCTCTCTACTCCCTCATCATCAACACATTAAGTCACTGAGGAGAAACAGTAATTGATGGATGCCATTTAACGAGTTTACACACGGGTACATCCTTCAATCTTCTCACCGAATGAAGAATCGGGGAGAGCCTGTGAAGCTGAAACTCATGTAACATGATGGAATGCTTCCCTAAATGAGTTTTTCCGCATGCAAATGCATTCAAACCAGGCAAGGCACTCTGCGCAACCTTAGCCACTGATGGAGCTGTGCTCGAATTCACTGTGTTCATAGAAAATTTCATTATTGGGAACAAACTGATTAGCAGTGGAGTCGCAGGTGGGCGGGGTCTCTGCGATGCTTTCTGTCCGTTTCAGTTCAGATTTTTTATTGTGTGAACATCAGCGAGTTCCAGGCGGACTGACATTAACAGCAGGCTGGTGATTCAGCTGATCAAATGTGTACTTACACACAAACACACATTCTCTCTCTCTCTCTCTCTCTCACACACACACACACACGGCTTCATCAGCAGACCATAACCAGATGAAGCCCATAAATCCTGTGGCCAGCCAGGTCTGACACAGACAGGTCAGCGCTTCTCGATGCATCAGAGGGATGCTCGAGATAACACACATCCATCACCAGTAATAACACAGACAAGCCTGTTGGCCTGCTGCTGTGAGGCGCGTGTGCAACTGTATGTATGAGTGAAATTAAGCAGGAACGGCGTGGCTGATATCTGTTTCTATCCACCAACCAGAACTGCAATAACCGCCCTTCAGCATGCAATATAGAATCGAGACTGAAACCAATTGGATGGAAACATAGATATGCATCGATTCTGGAATGAAAACCAGGCACGAGGAGCCAGATGCAGGATGGGGAGCGGGGATATTGAATGTATTTATAGACGTCAGAGCATGCAACATCTATCGCGAATAACAGAGAGGGCCGCTAAAAGAAATAAGGGGGGGGGAGTCTGGGTTGGGAGGTTTGTTGCTCTAAGTAGGTCAATAAAAGATTGTACAGTGAGTCTCGTCGGCACAGACATGCAAAGACTAAAATAGGAGCACCCTGGCTAACCTTGAGACAACGTATAATCCTGTCAGGGGTGGAAAAAAAAAACAAAACCAAACACACTGAGGCTTGATCCTGTGGCATCGGAGGGTTGTGTAAGACAGACGGGGCCCAAAATGGTGTGACTGCATGGAAAGCTAGTTGCGTAAGTGTTGTGCAGCAGTTCCAGGTATGGGAGGGACACGAGCAACATGGTGTCGTGTAAATGCTTTGTTAGCGTTAGACGTGGAGAGGAGAGGATTACAGCACTTGTGCTGAGCTGCCTGCGTCACAGGATCAGGCTGGTGGATAATTCAGATCTGTTCTCTCTTTCACTCTCCGCTGTACTTCCTTCTGTGATAATCAACAATATGTTTTATTTCTGCCTCTCTTTTTTTGTCTAACACGAAGCCTTAAGCCTGCGTGTTTTTAGGAATTGGATTTAGGAATGCAAAGACTTTAAAGTGTCCTCAGATTCTTTGTTTCTGTGCTGAACGAGCAGCTGATAACGGCTTCATTTCACATCAGCAACAATGGAGATCAATCCAGTTTCTGAATAAACGCTGTTACCAACTGCTCTGGTTCGTAGCCATATGATTAAGGGTTTATTAGGCTTTATTAGCTGCACACAAAGCAACAGAGCACAATGCAGCTCTCTTCATCTGAAGAGCATGACTCTTTGTAAGATCTGGAGTGAACAAGCTAATTAACCTGGTTTCTCCAGGATCAGCCCCTTGAGAATGAGAGAGCGTGCGTGCGTGTTGGTGTGTTTCATCTGAATGTGTACGTCCGTGCACCCTTTCTCTTTTCTCGCATGCATGTGTGCGTGTGCTTGCTTTTCTGTATCCCAACACTCCAGGGAGTTGAGGGTGAAATGGGCAAGACGTGTTCCTGCTTCACTCCTCGCACTTCATTAACACGTCTCCGTGGCACACATCTGACTACAGACACAACACGGGACGGGACGGGACGGGACGAAGCAAGAAGTGGAGAAAAGCGGTGAAATCACTGATCGATTCCTCCGTGCACCAGAACGAATACCAACAGGGATCATTCCATATGCTTGTTATTTGGTATTCTCTCAGAAATTGAAGATGTAGGAGGGGGATGGTGGGGAAGTGGGGGTGCTTAGAATTATAATTCACCACCAAAACAAAAGCTGTCTCTCTCCCTCTCTATCTGTCTGTCTGTGTTGCTTTGGTGCACTCCCTTTCATCTTGCTGTTTTCAAGGCTGGGGTGAATCAAAGACTGGAAAGCTGCTGTTCAGCCTGAAACCGAGTATCTACAGTGACCTTATCACAAAAACATGAAAGATTCCGAGTGACGCCGCTTCCTCGACAGGACGCAGGAATTAGCTATCAAAACTTACAAATGTATCCCATTATAAAGTCCCGAAAGGTCAAACACTGCTCTGCCTTCAGGCTACCGCAGCACCGAATGACTCATATTAAGGACATCTATCACGGCAACACCTTACACGTACTGACCAGGAAGCAGGTCCAGAAATAGGATATTTTTATAACCGTGCTACAGTAGCAAAACCACGGGTATTCTTTAATAAATTCTCATTAAAATTTCATGGAGCTGCAGACTTAATAAGAAGCTAATCAGGGGTTGAAAGCAGCTGCTGGATAAAGAGTGTGACTCGCCCCAACTTCACAGCTTGCCATTAAGCGCCCGCCACCCCCACACCACCCCTATACACGCACACACAGACATTATCTTTGCTTCAGTATGTGCCGAGGCGGGGTTCAGCGTTTTTGAGTGTTTCGTGGTAAATAATGGATGGGACCTGGGGGTGCGGTAGGCTAAGTCTTTTCATGCCGGGGTCCTAAAGTGTGGCCCCAGGCCGTTTGCCTTGGCACCGGCAAGCAGCCGCTGCTCTGCTCTCATCAGCCGCTGCAATAAAGGCTGTGAGCTCTCTGTTATGGTGCTGCATCAGTATTCAGCCGGGCTGGAGGGGTCACATCACACACAAGCTTGTACCCGCATCAAACAGACATATAAGCAGCAAAGCAGAGAGAAGGAGAGAGAGAATGAGAGGAAGAGGGGGTAGGGGAGAGAAGAAGGAAGGGATTACATGTCCTACCAATAGATCTTTAGGTCACTGTTCCGGTGGCTAAATTGTAAAGGACCAGAAATCAATACAAAAGCAGACATTAGGTTAGGTCCTGCCTCACAGCCAGAAACCTATTTACATCTTAACGCCCGCAGTCGTGTTCTGCTATTTGGCAATTTCATCCATTACAAAAACATCCGAGGCGCAGATTATGAAAATTAACTGGGACCCACATTGTTGGAGTGTAACAGTCCATTGACTCAACACACACTGATGTGCACACAGCAGCACTAAGACACAAACCATCCATCCTCTCACCATTAGCAATGTGTCATCTGCAGGCGGCTGACGAATGCAAATGAGACTGAAAGGCCATTTTCTTTCATCTAGACAACGACGAGATCTCTGCAAACTTTACTTTGTTTCAGATTATGAAATCTCATAACTGACACTCGATGACCAGCACAGTTTTACTCACAGTGCACGCACGCACACACACACACACACACACACATCTAGTCAATGTAACCGCCCACAGGCCCATTGAGGCGTGGGATTGGTGCAAGCCAAAGGTCAGCACCAGTGACATCATTAAAATGTGACATCATTAAAGTGTCCTGCTGCTGTGTGCAAGCATGGCCTGAGGGAAATCCCTACCAGGGACCTGTGTGTATATATATATGTGTGTGTGTGTGTGTGTGTGTGTGTGTGTGTGTGTGTGGTCTGATACAGTTGGGCAAGCCCATACACATCAGAGTGAGAGGGAGAGTGTTTAGCACTTCAGCCTGAGGCATGAAAACCAGTGAAAAGAAAAAACTTTTGTAAACCTCGTTGGATGACATCCACAGGGAAATGCCTAAAATGTCTCTCATTATATTTTACAGCTTATTTTTCAACAAGTGTCGGAGTGGAGATGTGGCATTGATGAGAAATGTGCTTCTCATTCACCTCAATATTATACATGAAGTCGGGATCCACTGAATGTTCGGCCTGCCAAAATTATTCGGCTGAAAATACTATAGCAAAAAAAGAAAAAAAAAAGTTCTGTCAGTGTTCGGCTGAATAAGTTAAAAGGCCAAATAATTTTTACCGACATGGGAAAATTTCGATGACGAAAAACAGCAACTACCGTGTGGACACGTGCTATTAAAATGCATAAAATGCAGCATGTCGAGTACTAGCGTCAACGGAGAATCAGCTTGCTGTGCTGAGACCAGCTGAGAGCGAGAAAGAGACGACAGCAGCAGCAGAAAGAGCTCCTCATAGTCCCAGCACACCCACTCCATGTATCGTAGCTTATTCTGTAACCTTTAAAAACGACGACGCGAGATGTTTCTGAAACTCAGACATCACTTTCGTGAGTGAAAAACACATACATGACGTTAGCTCGTGACTGCAAAGTGCAGTTTGGCTGCTGGCAACAGCGAGGCTACCGGAGTCTGAAGTAAACAAGAGGCAAAAACTTCTCCCTCTCTTTCGCTGAGAGGGCATCATGGGTAATGAAGTCCACTAAGACCTAACGATTAACTCAGCGCATCTAACCTCTTAATTATTCCCAGCAGTTACAATGTACATGTCAATTATTAAATGAGGCAAAAAAAGGCAAAAAAAAGTTTAACAGTGACAGTGATTGTAATTTTTAAAATAAGTTTTTTTCTTTAAAAAGCATAACTAAAGCATATTTATTTAGTTTATGCAATGGTAAAAAAAATTATAAAAATAAATGAAAAATTGTGAAAAACCGCGTTCAGTTGGTTTTTGGCCAAGTGTTTCATTATTTTCAGTTTCGGCCACAAACATTCATTTCGGAGCATCTGTGACATGACGTGTATTTTTTAGGTTATAAACACTTATGAGCCGTGTTCTTTCTGGTCCTCCTTCTCCTGCACGGACGCAGTTGACAGAATTAAATGTAAAAAAACAACTTTGCTCCACAGCTCATGGTGAATACCTTTTTTGAATCCATTTCTGTTCAGATAATGAAAGTAATCATATCGCTGTGACATCATTGTTCATGTTTTATTGTCACGTCTCTGTCAATAGCTGTGCTCCCACTGGAGTATTATTTTACTGTTGGAACCACATTTTTAACCAAACAGTCAGTCACAGAAATAGATTTTCTCCCTCTCTCCAATTTCATCATTCTCTCCTCTTCTCCCCAAGCGGCCGTCAGCTGGTATTGATTAGTGTGTAGTGTTGCTTTGTAGGTAGGCTCGCTCTGTTGACCATATTATCAACACTGAGCACTGTTAAGCACCAATCAGGCTATTGGGAACGACGCGTTTTATGACCCCCGTCAGGTCAGTGACGCGCTCCTAACGAGCTCGGCTGGTTAGGAGCGCAGCAACCTTTGAGCTATCGACGAGGGATGATACGATCTGATGGGAAATTTCTTTTTTACTGCCCAGAATTTATGGACTTTGATTTTACTCAGTAGATTATCACTGATTGGCAATGGCGGACAGTAAACTCAATCATTACATTTACATTAAATAATGGGATGCAATTAATATGTGATTATCTGTTGACTGACTGACTCATTCAGTATATTTGCACAGGCATCACTCTGAATGGATGAATGAGTGTGGAACAACCAGCCGAAGCCTTTGTTTCTGGTCTTTGCTCTGTAAATCTAAACCTAGGATTGATCAGCAGGCACTTTGTTTCTCTGGTAAGGAAATGAATAAACGAAAACCCCTAAAACTTTACCTGCTATGGAAATGATTTAATTTCTGTAAACGAAAGGACACGTTTACACCTGCCGTCGGGTTTGTTTGGTCTCTTCAGCTTCGACAGACACGTTACAGTAGAACCAAAAGCATGAACCAAGAATGTAGTTTTGTCATTCTGCCATGCTGCTTCCTGTGGATCTCCTGACGGTAAATGGTGAATGGTCTGTATTTATATTCAACATAAGTTAGCTTTCACCCATTCAAACACACAAGGTAGCATCTCTGTAAAGTGCCAACTTGCTCATGAGAAACTCATGCACACACATTTACACTCCAATTGAAAAGCCATCGGGAGCAGTTGGGGGTTCAGTATCTTGCTCAAGGACACTTTGACTGGCAGACTGGAGGAGTCGAGGATCGAACCGCCGTCATTCTGGTGTGTAGACGAGCATTGTTAGTCTGGACTGCAACTGGACCTCAGAGAAGTCTGGTCGTGTTTGTTCATTTGAATTTGTTCACAAGTTCAAGGAACCTTCAAAATACAGAACAGGAAAATGATTTATTGTTCGTATCAGTTCCTCATCTGAAATGAGATATCTCAGTTTCCTGTCGTTGGTCTGCTTTATTTTCACAATGCAAATTAACACAAAAGAGTTGAGTGGAAGTGGTCAGTCTGGTCTGATTGTTCGGTCTGCTCCAGAGTTCAGTGACAGCTTTCACACATCCTTAACAAAGAAGACCAATCTGACAAACGTGCCACTTCGCTGGAGCTAAACCCAACAGGTCAGGTGTGAAAGCACCTTTAGCTCAACATTGGCTTTAACTGATCCACTCAGCTCCACGCAGACTTTAGCCTCCACTTTTTTGGTCAGAAAAATAACTACATTGTTCGTTCTTGAGGAAAATCAGGTTTAATTGTTGGTGGTAGTGATCACCAAAAGATACTGCGTGAAAATATGAAATGAATGCTGTGTTTTGGTCCATCAGTGCTGCTCGGTCCTGCAGCAGAGCTTCCAGCAGCCTTGGTTGTTGTCTCATTGTTTTATATTTCACCAGAATGATTGGAGGTTTGCAGCTTCTCTTGTAGGGCCTGTTAGAAGATGTTTGTTTCCTGTAAAAACCATAGGCTAGGGTGGGACGAGTCGCAGATAATGACCGCCGTTTAGAGTAGTCAGTCGCATTGAATGTGCGTTACACCCCCGCAAAATTCAAATTTGACAGCAGCTAGCAGCGTAAACATGGATAACAGTCATGAGGAGAGCCTTCTGTCTGCTGTGGAGGAGCTCACGCCACGACCATCGCAGAGAGAGAGAGAGAGAGAGAGAGAGAGAGAGAGAGAGCGCGCCAGCCTGCAGTGTGGTCCTGTGCAATGGTTGATAACTGACCGCATTGATATGATTGGAGGGGGGGGTTATTTGAGAAAGAATTTTATTTGATGCAAAATTAGTATACACCCCTGAGTGCAGGATGAGTCATCAATATTTTGAAACCGTTTTCCAGGAAATGCTTAACTGTGAAATGACATTAATCAGAACTGCAGAACTACTTTATGGTCATTGTTGGGCCATATATTGTCATATAGGCAAGAATAAGAGCAATGCAGATCTGATTAAAAAAAAAAACCCAAAAATCAATTTTCATTTCATGGGGACTTTAATGATCAGATCTATCATACAACCACTAAGCACCCCAGTTTTCTCACTTCTTTCCTTTCTGTAGCTGCAGCCGGTGTGGCTGCTCACTGTGTACTGGCCTGTGCTGTTTTCTGCTCCTCTAAACTTTTTAGTACTCAGTATGTGTATTCATCATTATGTTTCTATTCAGTACATGTATTCATAATTGTGTTTTGTAGTGTTCTAAAAAAAATCAACTTGGAGCAACAGAATTTTTTTCATCCAAGGGGAAAAAGATGTTCCTTTTCATTCAGGCAGGAAAGATGTGGCAAGATAATTTGTGCATCACTGGAGGAGCTTGTCTTAAAATAAGAAAATCCTCTTCAGTCAACACAGCTAGAGTTCTAAAGATTATGTCAGGCTGTATGCGGAATACAGCTGACTGTATTACTCATTATTGCAGTTTTCTTTTGTGTTTGTCATAAAAACGAACTTTCTTAGCAAACTGTATTTGCTGGAAGTTTGTCACTGTGTGTTGCAGTTGCTTTAAGTGTTTGATAAGCCGCTTTTACGCAGTGACTCAGTGTCAGTGTGGCTCTGAAGGCTCGCCCATAATTCAGTCTGTCAGTTTAAATAGCGAGCCGGGGTCACG
>JAPZDX010000025.1:7506979-7520082 GCA_029783625.1 Naso annulatus
TTTTTTTCAGTTGTTTGGGAGATTACTGCAACCCCTTTCTCCTGTTAAACTCCAGCAGCATTTTGTGGACTAAAAAATTCACCCAACATTCGATCGACATGGGGGTGAGTAGATCATGACTGAATTTTTATTTTTGTGTGAACTATCCCTTTAAGTACGAAGTTACAGGTGGTCATGGATATAGAGGACTGGACCAGTCCTTTCATCGCTTTCCTTCATTGTAGTATCTGATTTTTCGTCCTTTTTGCTCCCTGTTCTCTCATCTTTCTACCCTCAAAACAGAAAAGCTGACCAAACTAAATCAGGACAGTCACGTGTATGAGTGTGTTGATGCCCTGTGTGTGTGTGTGTGTGTGTCTTTGCTTGTAGGGTGTTTGTCCCCAGCGGCATGCAAGAACGGGACAACTAGGAGAAGTGTGTTCTGAGCTGTGAAGTGGGTGTCCATCTGTATGATAACACACAAGCACAACAGCAGACGCTGTGCGCCTCACCAACAAAACTCCCGCTCAGTGTCACGCTTTGTTGAGATGCCGACACAAGTCTCCCTTTAGGCGCTGCCATCTTCCTCTTCTTATAAATAAAACAGCCAAGCAAAAATGCACATACACCCACATACACACACACACACCACATGACATGAAAAATGTCAACTATACTGGTAGTTATTAATCAGAAAGACTTTCTTGGCACAGATCAAACCTTTAATATTCATTACTCTGATATGCCTTCTTCTGTCACACTCAAACAAATAATGTATCACAGAGTTGCCCTCAGACACAACAGCAACTACGGAGAGGAGGAAGAGGAGACCGTGGCAGGACGGGCAGCCATGATTGATGGCAGCACGGGATGTGGCGAGGTGTCAGTTGGGCACGCACATTTTTCCCTGACTCAAACACAGGACAGCACAAGACAGACACAGAAACACGCGGCCATCAGAAGCCTTTAAGACTTAATCCATCACACCAGAACTGACAGACTGATGTGAAATGAGAATGAGAGAGCACCGAGGGGGGATATGAACAAACAAAAGTACAAAAAAAGCCACACTGAGACTTGTGCAAATTTACACAGGGGCCTAAATACACACACACACACACACACACACTCAGGAGGGCACAGGCAGTCAAAAGCTGGATGTGAATCCCTCAGAGACTGGACCCAGGTGAATCCAAGTGATGCTGGCACACTGCTCTGCACAATGGCCCAGATAAACAAAGAAAACACACACACACACACACACACACTAGGGTCCAGTACGGGTCTTATATAATGTATTTTCCACTGACATGGTAACTGCACACTCATCTTCCCTGGGGTGAACTCTGCTCAGCTGGAGCGGACACGAATGCTGGGAGAGGCTGACGCAAGGGAGGGACGGGGCCTGAGAAGAACAAGAAGGACCACAGCGGCGCACCCGCCAGCCTCCTCAAGATCAGCAGGTCGAACGACAAGCAAACCACGGCAACAAGGTCACCACAGGAAGAGCAAACACCGGAGTAAACAAACACTGAGGCTTCTGTGCATGTGCACACACAGCCACTTTCTCTCACTCTTTTAAACACATAGGCAAACAGCAGATCGCCCGCGGACGAGACGGCCTGCGTCGTTTTTGCACATCATATTTCCAAGGTCATGTGCTGTTTCATCACACCCCGCTGGCCTCCAGCTCATGAGCTTCAACATCTCTCACTCGCCTTCTGTGTGCAACTGTTTCATATTTCTCCACACAGAGAGCGACGCACGATCGTGTATCACATTACCGTGGCTGAAGATTGCAGCTCCACATTTACTGATCCATCATTTCCTCTATTACACCACTCCCTTATCTCAGGCAGGAGAGGAGACGAGAGTTCAGAGAGTGAGAGTGAAAGATCGTGTTTGTTGAACTCACCTTTTAAATTAAGGAGCTTGCGGTCGTGACTTTGACAATTTTACCTCTACATTTCATGAGGCAAAGAATCTTTTTGGCTATACATATGAACAGGCAGTGTGTAAAGTATCAATTGTTCAAACATCACACTTGAATGTGACACAAGTGGCTGTCGAAACAGTAAAACATAAACAAAAGACATGAAAAAAACATTTTTCTGCTTGAAGATAAAAGTTTTGGACCTTGGAAACTGCTCCACTTTCAACCACACCCCACTTTCCTCCACACTGGATGAGTTTGCTCAGTCTTCATGAAATTAATAATTAAGCAACTTTAAAGTGATATTCTGGTTATGACAATCAGACCATTTCATCTTTTACTTTAAATGGCATTGGATTGGGGGTTTTTTTACACAAAAAAAAATCATTATTTTGAGTGTTTTGTCAATTTCCACACTCTGAACTGTATCTTCTCTCGCTGTCAGCTTATATTGTCTTTTGCTGACTGACGTCAATATTTTGTCAGTGACAAAAGTTCACCCTCACACCTTCTAGTCCAAATGTGTCCTGCAAATCAATGCAAAATAGCTCCGACAGTTTTGAAAGGGACTGAAATTTTGCCTAAAGAAGGTAACAGATGTGATGGAGCAGAAGAAGAGATAAGTGAGTGCGTGATAGGGTCTTTCTCCTGTTTATCCAAATGTACAGTATATAGGTCAGCTCTATAGGCTGTGAAGGGCCCCGGCTATGACCGCCACATACAGCACTGTAGACTGTTCCACACTGTCTTCCTTCCTGTGCCAGAGGGCTGAGGGCAGAGCGCGCACAGGAAGGAGGGCAACCATGCAAAGCTAAATAATGCAGTGGCTCGGTCTCCACATTATGACCTAGTAAATGGCTGGTTATACAAACACTCAGACCCTCTTGGGCTGCCCTGTCTGACAGCACTATCAACAGGATGAATTGCTCGGCTCTTATGAACTCATTTATTGATATCACAGCTGAGGTCAAGTCATGTAATTCAACGTTTCCACTTTGAAATAACTCTGTATACTGGGTGCATTGCATGGTAAAGTTTTAGTATACCTAGAAAACTCCACTCGCTGAATTGACCAAATTATGGGGGGAGTTAAGTCTGATGTCGTGTCAGAAAGGCCTTCTGCTGTGCATGTTGTCGGAGGGTTAGGCTAACTAAGCAAAGTGTGACAGGGGGAAATGTATGAGATCACACATGTTAAGGGGCTATAACTCCACAAACTGTCTCTGTTATGATGTAGGCCTGTGTGTTGGCAGCTCTATAAGCAAAGCAAAATGAGTAAAACAAGCGCCAGACAGACACTACCACTCACATAGAATTCCTCTCAGTCATCCGCATCACTGATCTTTACATCTACCCCACTGCTATATTTGAGAATTGCTCCCAACAACTTCATGCACTGTGACAAATCTGCAGTGACAGATCTAACTGGACAATCTGAACTTCTGCACTCATTTGCAGGCTACTGTGTGCGCCAGGGACAGAGCAGCAGCCCTAAACATTCATGTCACACGCTCAAAGTAAGCAACTCGCAGCCCATGACAGCCCCCTCGGCGTCCCACCCTACCTTCGGTGTGGCAAGTAGAGGAGAGGATGGTGCTCGGAGGGCGGAAAAGGTACGGAAGATAACGGGAAAAACATTTCATCTTCTCCTCCTCCGATGCTTGCCGACGGATGAAGAGCGCTGCGTTGCGGGCTCCACATCCGCACTGCCGCCGCGACAGCCAGCCAGAGAGGAACCAAGGGGGTGCGGGAAGGGAAAGAGGCTCTCTGTCCGCGGCGCAGGGGGCTATGACAGCATCACTTTTCGCAGGCAGACAGCGCAGGCAGCGGGCTCCAGCGAAACTGGAGCAAACGAGCAAACGGCGGACGGTGTCAGCGCGCCTCCGCTTCCGTGTCGGTAGTTCACTCAGTTGTTTGAGTGACAGCAGGACAGGGGTTCGCATCTGTCTCCCAGATGGGAGGTCAATGTCTGTGTGGTCTGTCGGTGTACCCCCTCCCCCTGCCTGTGTTATTCGTCTGGTTATTAAAACAAAAAAAGAGACAACAGGCTCCGTTTGATTAAAGGGATGATGATGTTCCCACGATATTCCAATAAGAATCTGAAAGGTTAGCACAGCAAACAAAAATTTACGAAAGCCTCACCAGAATAAGCAAATTTTGGTGACAATGTTTTCTAACATATGTTTATTTGTGTTGTATCACAGTGATAATGTGAGTTATCATAAGCAGTGCTAAAATACCAACAGCACACAGTATGTGATGAACACAAGCCAAAACTTGATGAATCATAAAAAAAGAAACTTGTTTCCAACTGCTGACCAGTTTATTGATTAATTGGGTTTGGCGCCATCTTGTGGCATCATTTCATATAGACAGCAAATGAGAATTAAAACGTCACAAAAACAGTAAGACAAGCAGTAAATATTTTTGAAAGAGAGACTCATACAATTAATTTGTAGCTAGTCTACTAATGTGAATAATCTTGTGATTATAAGGTGAAACCTTTAAAAGGCAATCAAGATGAAGGAGAAGCTTGGATAATCTTCTCATACGTTGAAGTAAACTATTAAAATTATACGTGGAAATGTCATAGCAGATAATACGACGAAATGGAAGTAAAATGTACGAAATGTAAGAATCCGTGTTCATTTTACTGTGATAAATGTTTATTTGTGCGTTTTTGACTCATTTCGTGTACATATCGCGAGATTTGAGTGTGAACTAATGCCAGCGGAAGTACTTTGCGAGTCTCTTTTCCGCCGGCCATACAGGAGCAAACGGCAGGGTAAGAATTCCTGACAAATAATTTCACCAAAGTTATCACCATCCATCCTCCTGCTAATGTTACTGTCTATCCCTACCAGAGTGTAAACATCTCAAGGACATTTTCACAATTCAAATACGGCAAATATTAAACACGTCGATGAAGGATTACTAATTAAATTGTCAGTGTTTGGTCCCCTTGCTAAGATCGTCGGTATCCGCATGTCGGCTACCGAATGTGCTTGATTCCTGGTACTTGTGATCATTGTTCGGCTCCCTTTACGGTCAAATGCACTTTGTTGCAAGTCTGTAGATCGTTAGACAATATCACTAAGTTCTTATTAATACAGAAATACAATGGGGTCTGCCTGTTTGTTATATTATGCTAACGTAGTAGCGTCATCTTGCTAGCGTAGCATACAGCTTTGAACGCTTAACGTTGCCATAGTTGGCAAGCTACTTCTACAGACACTATAACCGGGGTTGTTTGAAGTAGTTGCGATGTTAATCGCGCAACGGCTGAGTTTTAGAGCAGATAGTGTGGAGAAAACCCGTAGCCAAACTTAATGCTTCGAGATATAACACTACAAACCTGTCACACAACTGTTGTCTAACTTGGACATTTCTTAGATGTAAATTTCTAAAGAAAAGTATGTTTTGTGTGCTCATAGCATCATGAAGCTGAATCCATTTGTAACATCCTCCCGCCGCAAGAACCGCAAGAGGCACTTCAATGCCCCCTCACACATCAGGAGGAAGATCATGTCTTCCCCTCTGTCCAAGGAGCTCCGTCAGAAGTACAACGTGAGGTCAATGCCCATCCGCAAAGATGACGAAGTCCAGGTATTGTAGTTTGGATTCGCTGAAAGTTTGCCATAAATACAATGAGAAGTGTGTGTGATGCATTTGCTTCATGTGCTTGTGTTGTCTACACCCAGGTCGTCCGTGGACACTACAAAGGCCAGCAGATTGGCAAAGTGGTGCAGGTCTACAGGAAGAAGTACGTCATCTACATTGAGCGTGTGCAGAGAGAGAAGGCCAACGGAACCACAGTCCATGTCGGCATCCACCCCAGCAAGGTGAGTGGCAGTGATGTTGACCCCTAAACTGTTGTGCCTGTCTTGTCTAAAAACAAAATGGAGTGTTGAAGAAAATGTTTTAAACACTGAATGTCAAACTGGAGAAGTCAGTTGATGCAACATGTGAAGTCTTAAGTACCTGTCAGGACTCGCACTTGTATTGTAGTCCTGATATACCACAGACACTTCTAGGTTGTGCCACAGAGGTAACATAAGGGACCTTGCTAGCACTTTGCAAGTGAGGTGGTGGTGTGTCTTGTTTTTACACAGTGCTTACCTAAAGGTCTAATAATTCACTCAGGTATAGGTCAGTTTTGTGTTGACACTGTCAGAAACGATGATTTCAGTTTGTGGTGATCTTTGAGGGTGTAGCAGATGGTTTTTCTGTGTTGGGCTTAGTTCTGTTGAGCAGTTCTGATGTTTTGTCCACCGCATTTACATATTATGTGGAACAGTGTCTTTATGCATCTAAAAGTCTCTGAAATAGTGAGCCAGTACATTGTGTAGCCCTCGTTAGGTCCATCAAGTAATCCAGACCTGAGCCCTCCAATTTTTTTTTTTTTTTTAATCATGTCTCCACCTTTTAGTGTGCTTAAGGGGTAATTGTTTGTCACAGTGAATGCACAAAAATTTTTGACTAGTACTTTGAAAGTAACAAACAAAGCATTACATGGAACTGAGAGCGATGCAAAGCAAATCAAGCAGTGTTACACTTGTTCATGTAAACAAGGTATTAAAGTTATTAGCTATGCACATTTACTATGCTGTTAAAAAAAGCTTTTTGTAAGGGGAAAATATCAATTACAACCCTGATAAAAAAGAAAAAAAGCTTAGGATACTGTCTGAAAAAGGTCCCCTTTTTTTGCTTCTTCTTTTTGACATGGAAATTTACATTCATGTTTCAAACAAGTTGGGACAGGGACAGCAATAGACTGAAAAAATTGTAAAATGATCCAAAAACAGTAGTTTGGGGACATTGCACAGGTGAACATGTTAGTTGGTAAAAGGTGATAGTATCATAATTGAGTATGAAAGACTCAGTCGTTGGTAAGAAAGGATGGGGTGAGTTTCACTACTTGTAGAAGATGTAAAGGGGCTCAGGAACCATTTTTTAAAACGTTTTGGTAAACGCTTTTCGTTTGCAGATGATTACACTCCGTTTTTATTTGTTATACAGTGTTCCAACTTATTTTGAAATCTGGGCTGTAGTTCTCACTGAAATTAAAGCCCCTTCACACTGAGAGCGATAACTTTAAAGATAACTATAATTACGACTATAATATGTTGCGCAAGCATTCACAGTAGAACGACGTAACTACAATGATATTCCCTTGCTCAGTCATTCCCTACAAGATATCTTTTATTCAGCACTGAATTCTCCAAGGAAACGGAGGAAGATTATTTTGATTTACTGGCTATCTAAAAAAGCAAATGACATGATAGCATTTTTGTAGAGGGAATGGCCTTTGTCAAAAAGTGTCGGGTTTTTCTGCGTTTTTGTGATTAGCTCTTCTGCAAACGATGCTATTACTTCTGCTTGTATGAGCAAACAAATGGAACGCACACCCCTCCCCTTTGAACTTATTTTGATGGGTTGAAAATGTTTTATCGTTTTCTGTGCATCCAAAAAAAATCACTTCAAGATGGAATCAAGAATATTGTTATAGCTGTCGTTTGGATGTTTTTATTGTTGTATTTGTAGTGTGAACACCCACATGAGATCTACCTATGATGCTTTCAAAAACTTCATAGTTATCGTTCCAAGTGTGAAGGGGCCTTTAGATCTGTTTATTTATAAGTGAACTTTGAGTACAGGAATAATTTAACAAAATATCTGAATACATCACAGACAGTAACAATGTAAAACAATTAACAGCACCAAAAAGCTGTATGAACTTAAGTAATGTAAACAGCCAATAAATTCATGTCAATGATGGGCTGTAAATAGTAACCAGAAAAGTAGAAATCCCTGTACATTATAGTAATCCAGTAGAACATCCATGTAGGAAATACAGGTAACTTCTAAGACTGTAGTTCAGTATTTCTTAAAGTGGGGTCGCAAAAAGCCTTCCGACAGACAAGGTTTTAAAGTAATTTAAAATTGCATATTTAACCTATTATTCTATGAATTCTAGTTACATTTTCTTAAATTGCTTTAAAATACTATAGCTGTTAGGTTGTTGTTCTTTTCTGTTGTATTGATGCCTGTGTTTACATAGGCCTAATAGTGCGGGTTTGTGGCTGTGCACAACATTAGATGTCACCTTCAGGGTCGATGGGGGTCTCCGGTCACTAGCACCATTATTTTTGGGGTCACGGGCTCAAAAGTTAGGGGCCCCCTGCTGTAGTTTCTAGTGTTTGTTGCTAATAATTGCATTTGAAGGTGTTAATCAAGTTTTTAGTCCTCTATACATGCAGAAATAAGGTAAACAAAAATAGATGAATCAATGTAATGCACTCGAACATGACTACATTTTAAACTACAGCCTTTAATACGGAGTTGTTAAAATATCTCAGTGTACAGTACAGTACCAAACTTTTTGAAATCAAAGTATTAATTGCAGGGCTGTATAGAAACTTTTTTGTTGTTGTTGTTTTTACATGGAAAATGTGATATGTTACAGCGGGAAAAGCTGAGGTGTAAATAATAAAATTAATGGATGAACTTAGTTTAGTTGCTTATGGCTCAGGAACCAGGGTCGTATTTTCGTGCATGTTGGCTCACTGTCACTCTGTCATTGCTCTCTGGGGCATTTGAACAGACTGGAGACAGGTTGTTAGGAAGAGAGGTGCTGTACCATCAAAAACACATTAAATTGCTGTTGGATAAATATTTTTTTCTTGGACAATCTTATTGCTGTGACCACTGCAGCACATCTGTCAGTCTTCCAGTTTGTGACTTTCCTACGAGCTGCTGTGGCTCTTTAACCACATCATTTACATTTTCTTGTATTTGACATCTTTTTTTCTATTACTGATCAAATTTAAGTAGTATTGAGCTGTTGAATGTTAGGCTGTCACTAAGACATCAAGAAACAGTCACCTAGTTGTGGTTGAGGAGAACAGGAATTTGCTGTGCTCTCACAGGCACACGTGAACCGGCCAAAGCAAACTGCAGTTTTGATACTTCTAGGAAAGCGTTTGGCTCGGGTAGTTGTCCATTTGTCAGACATTCTGATATGTCACGGGTGCATCTGTTTGCAATAACAAGGGCTCATTTCGATTTTAGTGTTCCAGTAAGCCATACCATGTAGCTGACATGAACAACACCTAGTGGTCTGGACACACCTGACAGTACTGTCATTAATTATCCCTGAACTTTCTTGCTTTGACAACTTCAGGGGTGTCTTTTTTTGGCTTTTGAGAGATGGTTTGATAGCAGGGGGGCACTTTCCTACAAGAACAGTATATGTCATGATGTGATGAAATATAGCTTTTTAATATTTCATGCACAACATGATCATAATTAATTCGAAGCAACAAAGAAACAACTGTTAAACATAGAAGGCATTTGTAACTCCTCAAATGGTCTGAAGGCTTGGTTGTGACACCTGTCTACAGGGCAGTAGTGGTTGTTTACAGGTAACCAGTGGAGTCATTAAAAATATGAAGTAGATGTGTATTCTGATGTCACCAGATTTTTTGGACATTTTTTTCTTTGTTGTCATGAGTGGTGCCACTGCCAATGAGACATTTCATAGTTTTTGTTCTGTTTTGTTTTTAGTAACCCCTTGTTTTTTCCCTTTGCAGGTGGTCATCACCAGACTAAAGCTGGACAAGGACCGCAAGAAGATCTTGGAGCGCAAGGCCAAGTCTCGCGCTGATGGAAAGGAGAAGGGCAAATACAAGGAGGAGACCATTGAGAAGATGCAGGAGTGAAAATGATCTTTTGCTATCAATAAACTGTATAAATGGATCATACTTTGTCCGTCTCGTGCTTTAATGGTGGGAGTGGGGTGATTTTGATTCTGCATCATGTTCAATGTATTTGTAATTTAAATAATTCTAATGTCAAGCATCATATCTTATTGGGGTAGTCTTGACACTGAATGCTGGACTGTACATCATCATTCATAATGAAAATTTGGGTCATAGTGATAATTTATAACCTGGAAAACCACACAGTGAACTATATTTGAATCCAATGTATCTTGCAGCATTGGTGTGCCTAACTGATGGTTTTACTTACTGTATGCTGACAAATGTTTGCATTACAGGGAGAAATTTTTGGTATTGATAAAAATGGGCTCCTTAAGATGTGCATGCTACAGTGTAAACCCTGGTTTGTATGATCAGGTGGCTTTATTTCGGTTGCTTTAACACTACAAGGATAATAAGGATTACCCAAGGGCCAGGCAGCCAGGAGCATTAAAACAGAATTTCATCGGAATTGGACTGTTAGAGGCTTTCTCAGCACACAAGGGAATTGCAGATAGTCTGATAAAAATGGTACTGATGGTTTGTCTTTCACAGACTAAATTCTCTATTTTTATGGTGCCACTAGCTTTACTCTAGCCTGAAACTGATGAGACTTTTATGATCTAAAAGGGAAAAATTGAAAGACTGAAGTCGTGTTTTGCAAAATTCATGCAGATAATGGTCTTGTGCTGATAAATTTGTAGTTTCACAGAATGTACGATAGGTGTCACTTTACCACAGTCTGTAATCACTCAATTCTAGAAGTCTGGAATTAAATACTTAAAACATTATCACAGAGCCTCAAAATGGCATAACCTGCCAAAGAGCCTGTGTGTCAGCTTTTTTTTTCAGCTGATTTATCCAAGAAAAACAACTGCTTGATGTGATACTGTACAAGCTATTTTACCTGTTAAAGTCTGTTAATATTATATAAAATAGTGCTCTGCCTAAAGAAAAATACAAATTTATCCTGTCTCCTTAAGAAGGTTTAATCTTTAACCAAATAAATACTTTAGAGATTAATGTTCAGAGTAACACTCGCTTTACTTCCTGTCTCGTTAGTGGTCATGTGATACGTGCTGCCTGCTGTGAGTCGTCCTGTGGCTTATGTGTGGCAGCTGGATAACACTGAACTTTCTGAAGTCAAAAGTTTGTTCATTTTGTCTATTCTTGGTTTAAAACAAAAACGCCACCATGGTGGAACTTCGATTTGTGATAGCCATGTCTGTGATGACCCTGTTTTGGGGGATTATTGGAGGAGTCGTGCCCTGGTTCATCCCCAAAGGACCAAACAGAGGGTAAGTTTGTTAGCAAACTGTTAGCTGTGTGGCTAACCAGTCGAAGGCTAATGTAAAGCGAAGTTTTTATTTGTTTTATTCCTTAACTCTGATTTGGTACAAGTATTAGTAGAGTGTATAAAGTTGCGATGACTTTTTAATAAGTTTCTCACAGTTTCTGGGATAATTTCAACAATTTAAACGCCTGACGTTACTCGGTTGTAACATTGAGTAAAAGTTATGTTTAGCTAGCTAAAGCTAATTTGACAGCTCTGTCTTACGCTGTAGGAAAATGATAACGTACTTCATCAGTATTAGCGTTAAAGTTACCTTTGTAATGCTGGTATTGTTTACATCTGTCTTTAATAGACAAAGCTGTTGTATAACCTATTTTCCTATATTTAGATACCATAACGTTACTTAAAGGGAAATATACCCCATGTCTGGAAAATGTGCCTAATGCAACTTCCCTTATTTGTCTGACAGACACATCACGAGATCAAGCTATGTTAATGAATGGCCTGTAATGTGTTTTAAAACCATGCATGCAGTCTTTAGATGTCAAATAAACACCTTGTTAAATGTGTTCTTCATTTCTTACAGAGTGATAGTCACAATGCTGGTGTTAACTTCAGTTTGCTGCTATCTGTTGTAAGTATTAGCACCAAACACATCGTACATGTGTGCAACTATGTGGCGCACATTTAAACAAAATAGTGGAGGGTTGGTAAGACTTAGTTGTACAATATAAATACTTAAAAGTATTTGTCAATTAATCCAGTAACAGAAAATTGTGTTGTCTGTGCATTACTGTAACCACCAAACCAATTGTGTAACTGGAGATAGTCCAATTATTTCATAGTGTGTCTGTCTGTATTGTGATAAATTATTCATGTTTACAATTAGGTGCATGTGTGCCTATGGTTTCATGCTATATGTCACATGGGTGTAAGGGTGCAACGTAGAGACAAAATAGTGTTGCAGGCATGTGTGTTATTTCCCAAAGGTCATCAGTTAATTGCTGTGTTGAACAGTCCCAACAACTGGATGCTTTATCTTAATAATGTGGGTACTCATTCATGATTACCTTACGTTAGAAATTAAGAAATGAGCTGTGTGGTTGAGCATAGAAGGATGCAAGTAGTTTTATTTTGGCAATAGTGATCCTAATATCTTTTCTGTCCATCAGCTGGTTGATAGCAATTCTGGCCCAGCTGAACCCTCTATTGGGCCCTTCTCTGTCCACTGATGCCATCTGGTACCTGTACTATCACTGGCCTTAATTTACCCGTCCAGAACTCCTGACCATGCAGGTAACCCATACTGACCTGTCAACTTTTATTTCGCTTACATAGACGCCACCTGTGCTTATTGTATACGTACCCTATAGAAAATGCATTTTGTCAATTAACCAAACTGTGTTAATTGTGAATTCTCTCAGCAGGAGTAAACCTGACACTTGCACATACCAATGGATGTTTGCCGCTCACTCAGAGTGAGGAGAGATCATTTTATCCGAATCGCCTTGAACTCAGACCCCCGTGTGATTACTGAGTGATGCCCACACCGATGCCTTGTACAAAAATGAATTCCAAAGGACCTTTCAAAGATCTCATTGAATGTGCTTTTCTTAAATTAAAGCAACCTTCACTTGATGTAGTTTGGTTTATATATTATATGTATATTGTGTTTACTGCTGTTCTTATGAAAGACCTTGCCTTAAACAGTTGATGTGTGTGGTGTATTTGATGTGATGTCTGTCTGGTAATGTCATTTATTGATGTAAATCTACTTAATAGTTGTTAATTAATAAACTATTTCACCCTACTGGTTCATAGCTTTTGCATCTTTTTATTTTTAAGCTCACAACCATTTGCAAAAAGTATCCTGACTTAATTTCCTCGGAAATAGTTATTTTAGATGTCATATTTCCTCCTTATGATAATATGTAAAGAACGTGTACTTCAAGATGATTTTGAATTACTTTGCTAATGTTATTAAAAGGCTTTAAAAATGTCTTCACACTTTAAATTTTAATTTCAGTTCATTTATGGCTCCACTTGTCTGTCAGTCTTGCATAAAGTACCCAAAAGCCATTCCTGAGTAAAAGTAATGGTACCTCACTGAAAAATGACATTGGTAAAAGTGAAAGTC
>JAPZDX010000025.1:7544218-7561098 GCA_029783625.1 Naso annulatus
CAAAATAGGAAAAAATACTGATTGAGCCTTGTAGTGTGCAAGCGTCTGACGAAGAGTATTTATGCTCAAAATATAACCTGTCAACCTTGGTGCAATAAATATTTTTAATAACTGGAGCCTTGCAGTATGCCGACTGGTCTTTGCACAAGGTTACATATTATACCTTTAATTACCAACAACACAGCATGTTAAGTGAGAGAAATGTGATGAACTGGCCTCAGAACTCATTCGATTGCCCACCAGGATCAACACAACACAGGTAGCTGTCATCTTTGAGCTGTGAGGTCTCGAGGCTGACTCCCCGATGAGCTCACCTCACGGTAGATTACGGGCCAGTGGAGTATGTCTATGTTTAAGCCAAACTCTGGCAGGATCCAGCATGATGTGGTCTTCTCTCATGTCTAGGCTATTTTTATGGCTGAGGTGGTGGCGGTGGAGCCATTGGGAGGTCTGATTACTTTTCAAAATAAGCCAATACAATCAAGTCTCCCTGCAGAGGCTGATGCAGGCCGCTGCTTTGTGAATCCAGCTTCGACAGAGCACGACTGCAAAGGGCGGCTGAGAGCAGCAGTGGCAGCATGTTATTACGCAGCATTTATTTTATGCTGCAGCTTTTTTTATGCTATGTTTTTATGTTTCATACATGTGTGTGCTGAGAAGTAAGCAATAGGTGGTTTAGGTCAGCTGTCGTCAAACCCATGCTGAGGGCTGAGGGAAACAGAGCCATGACGTGTGCTGTTACTGCATGCGTGTGCACTTTTATACGGCTTTAATTACAGACTGTGAACACAGACAGACTTGTTTATTCTGCTGCGTAGTATACACTGAGGCCAAACACACGTGCCGCACAAACACACACATTGCTTTGTAGTAGTAAAGTATCTATCCTGGACAGCGCAGCAGGTTGTACCTGCCAGTTGAGTGACTCACTTGTATTTTATGTCCATTAATTCGGTCATTTATGGTTATCTGAGTGCAGGGCATCATCACTAACAGGCAAGGTCCTAAAAAGTCCTTCTTTTCATCATTTTTATGGTAAATAGCTTGCATGTTTTTCTACTTTGCGCAGATATTAAACAATTCAAAGTTTACTGGAATTACAGTAAGCTATCGCCACCATAAAGTTGTATTCTAATTCCCCCAGCTTAAACAAACAGGCTATTTAAAGGGCATCAGCCTAACATAGGCTGCTTTATTTTGAGTAGACGAAGAAGGTATAAATAGACTTTGAGGAGTGCAACAAGCGAATGCTTCATATGAAATGGCTGGCGTTACATCATTGCCTGTGAGAGTGAAGTTCTGGAGAGACGCGGGGCTCTCTGGGCCAGCCATTATGGTTTGTACTAATGTTCTGGTTTCACAATCCAAACATTCTAAGAGCTGTTATTTGCTCTCTTTTTCCCTTTTACTCAGTAATTCTGCGTCTTTTTTTCATCCGAGCAAAGCTGTCAACAGAGAGGAGAAGCAGCTTTAAGTGGGAGACAAAAAAGGGATGGAGGTGGAGGAGGAGGAGAGAGACGGGAAGAAGAGAGTTGGATGGAGAGGAACTTTGGTGTGTGTAAACTATCACCTGTGGTGCATAATGTGCTATGAGTCCACATGCATCTTTCCATGAGAGCTTTTGTCCATGCATTTGCAGAGAGAAAAGAGGAACAGTTTGACTAAAGGACGAAAACCACTGAAAGCTTTCTGGCACACTTATCCATTCCCAATCACTCAAACAGCAAGGTGTATCTCTGTGCAGACAGTCTGAGGTCTGACGAGGCCTCTAGTGAGGCAGCGTCCACCGTGTGGTTGGCATACTGCAACTCATCATTACTGTTGGCTTCAGCTTGTGCTACTGAAATGACTTGTTTAAGTGAATCAGTGCCGCTGTGAGAAGTTCCAACTGGTAGCTAAATCACAGGACAAACCAACATCCCCATCAGGAGGCATCTCTCCTGCATTTATCCTCTGTCAGAAACAGAGCCAGCTCTTTTTCAAACACAGTATAATGTGGAAGAGCTGAATCGACATATTCTGACACCAGATTTGTGTCTCTTAGTTGGCTCATGCATATGTCATTCCGCACGTCGCCTCTTATTCAAAAAAAGAAAAAAATACTTCATTTTAGAGCGGAGAGATAATGAGATGAAATCATAATATGTCTGTTTTTCAGTACGACTCTATGAAAAATTACTAAACCAGTGCTTTTAACACAACAAAATTTATTAGATGCTACTGCTGAACACTTTTGTCCCGCAATGCAACGCAGAGTTGAAATGAAAAAGCCACAAAAAAGCTAAGATAACAAACAGGTCTCCAAATTTTAAAATTGCATTTCCTTCAAAGGTCATTGTAAATATACAAAAACCCTGCACGATTTACCACTGGTACAACATGTTAACTACATTATTTTCTCATATACTATCCTGTGCACAATGACCACAGCTTCATAATCCTGTGTTTTTTGATAAAGAGTTTGAAATTTGCGCTGTCCTTAAAAGGATAGTTCGGCTCTTTGGATGTGTAGTTGTATGAGGCACATATGTCTAGTCAGTGTTTTACCTGGCAGGAAACGTAATATAGTATTGCTGTAAACACTACCAACAGCAACACGCCTTTTAGCCACCAACATGACCACCCACCTGAAGGGTATACGTGTGTCCCTTAATGTGCACACTCCGTTTTTAAAAGCTTTTAGCGCTTTGCATTGCCATCAGGCAGCATTTTCCTTTAGGACTACATTCCCTAAACTGCACCAAGGTTTTATAGTTTCAGATTTTTCATTAGTTTTTATTGCGTTTTCACTTTTAGTTTTTAATTTCAGTTTAGTTTAAATTAGTTTCTTAAAGCGAGTTTGGTAATTAAGTTAAATTTTTATTGTTTGAGAATGCCTAATTTTAGTTTAATTTTTATTGGCTTTAGCGTTAATTTTAGTCCGTTTTGTAATATGGGGTATTTGTCAGGGAAAGAATCAAAAAGGTCAGAATAATTGTGTAATAAAAACTAAATGTCCTACTCCTGCTTCTTGTGTTGGTTTGAATTAACTTACCACTGGCTATCATGCCAGTTGAATCACTGTAGCAAAGCTGGCTGCTTGTTTTCAGTTGTTTGGCTGTCCGTTGTTCTCGTTGACTTTTTCAAGGTAAGGTGGACTAGGTTAGCATTTCTGTGAGCGCTTTTTAGATACACCTTTTGATTTGTTAGATTTTTGTCCTCGAACTTTCCACATATTTTTCTCATCATTCTCTACAAGACACTTGTTCTTGTTGGTCAGTGCATCGAAGTAATCCCATATTGGACTTTGTCATTTCCTCCCAACCTTAGCCCTGGCCGCCATGATGCCAGTCAGTGTAACTTAGGTTACCAGGCAAGGAGCATGAACTGACTGGCAATCTAGCACACCACACAGAGCGACAAGGAAGGAACAACGATCTTGGAAGATAGATTAAATATCCACTCAAAATGCGGCATAAGTGTCTCATACAACTCCACATTAAAACAATCCCTTTAAAGGAAAAGTTTGGCATTTTGAGACATACACGTATTCATTTTTTGAGAAGAGTTTGAAGAGAAGGTTCACAAAACTCTACATTTGAAGTTCCTAGCAGAAGCAAGTTAGCTCAGCTTAGCATAAGGGCTGAAAACAGGGGAAAACAGCAAATACAGGTAGCATAATCTACCTGCCAGCACCTCCAAAGATCAACAACACATTATATCTTATTTGTTTGATTCACACAGAAACATAAAGGGTAAAAATGACAAGTTACAGAGTCATTGCATCCACGTAACACCTCATAAAACCGTAACCTAAAGCTTAGGCACTTCAATTCTTCTATAAGCAAACTAAATATAAAATGTTAATTGGTAAGCTATAGAGGTGCTAGCCAGGCTAGCTGTTCCCACTTAGCACAGATAATTAGCTGCTGGCTTCAGCTACATCTTCACCAGACAGAAGTGAGAGTGGTACTGATTTTCTTGCCGTGGTCACACTATTTCGCAAATGGTCCAGCTATTGCTGAAAGATCTTCTTTTGTCCCATGTTGGAGCTCATCTGTTACAAAATGCTGATGTTATAGAGGGTTATGTATGTTGGTAAAAGAGCTGTATGCACCAGTGGATTGTTAAAAAAAGTTTTTTAAGTAGTCTGTTTTCCACAGCTTTAGTTTTTCTCCGTATTTGTCAGGGTTTCTGGGGGTTGGGCTGGTCATATCTGTGTAGTAGTACCCATGTGCTTGGGAAACTGTTTCACAAGTGTTAGCGTTGCGCATAATTAGGAGTGAAAACACATCGGACCGGACACCGTACTGTGTTTTTAGCTCATGGGCACCATCACTCAGGTCAACAACTCTGCTGGACTCTTAGTTATTGGACATACAGTCCTTACAGAAAAAACAGAAATGTGATATTTTGACTAATAGTGTGCGAGTTGAAGGAAAGTCAAATCACCTCTGGTTCATTGAAAAAGCTATTGGAACGTGATTTGTTTAAGCTTCGCACAAATGGCAGGTCCGCATCCCAAAGAAAAATTTTGGTTCATTACAAAGACATGTTGAATGTTGGACAAATGAACCCAGTGTACCTACTGTGTTTTTTTCAAGCTGGCATGCTGTTAAACCTAACAATTGGCCTTTCACCAGGTGTTGGGCTGCCGAAGGTGTTTTTGTCAGTGGGCTGCCATTATTTCATTGACACAAGTCATGTTTTCTTAATCTATAATTACGCTGCCATTGCAAACCAGCTGTAAAATCACAAGGATGGCTGTTCTCGACATGCTATTGGTCTGAGTTGTTTTACTGTCCCAGCATTTTCTTTTATAGATTGAGGTGAAAATGCTGGAGATCACCGAAAACATTCTCTGAGCAGATCCAATAGATTGTCCTGCTATAACAAATAAAGAGCCTTATGTAGCATTTCTAATCAAATCCATACCTAGCGATTGTATCTGCTTGGCAACAATACATAAAGTGCATCAAGAGAAAATAATAAAGCTTTGGCCTAAAGCCTGATTATGGATGGCTGAGTCTTCCAGATGGTTGATTGCATTTCCAACGAAAACAGCTCTTTGGGTAATTGTCCTGCCATCTTAGTAGCTCCTCAGTGATACATTTTATGAGAGAGGAAGGGAGGATGGTGCAGAATGAAGCCTAAAACAAAAGCATGTACCTCTTGCCCAAGTTAGACAAAAACTTTACAACAAAGTCATAAAAGAAAGAGATAAATAGATAAATAACAATGGTTAAGGGCTTAGTGTTTCCCTGTTATTGTTTCTGAAGCAAGGCACTAGAGTCTAGCACATCCAGCCCAGGGATGCAAGAGGCTCCGAGGGAGTGCCTGGCATGGTTGGCATGGTGCCGCGGCCTCTGCTGCCTGGTGCGTGCCACTCATTTCTGTGTGAAGCTGAAGCTGTCGCCACATGGACAGCTGGTTGTGAGCTGCAGAGCCCTGAGAGACCTCAAACCGACACATCTCTTTACACCGTGAGTAAGTTGGTGCATAATCTTCATAGATCTGCATGAGTTTACCCGCTCTAAATCACTACCAAATAAATTTGTCTTGAGATCATGAAGCTGACCTTAGATCAGCGCCTGGAAACAAAAAGACAGCCTGCGGCGTTATGCAGCAGTGCAACAGGACCCTGTCCTGAGTTAGATGAGCCTGCTTTCAATCAGCACACATCAGGCTGTATATCAGGTCTAATTAGTGTACGTGGGCCTGCAGCACAGAGCTTGGTGTGAGACATCAGCTTTTCGTGCACTGTGAGCTTTCCCCCGCACGGCACAGCCAGACCTCGTGCCTATTTGGCTTGCAATGCGTGGGATGTGACGCACAACTTTTATGGGCTCTCTATTTCTCATCTTAACAGCACATGTGTCGCAGTCCGAATAAGATTCCACAACAACTGGATCAAAAACTTTAAACACGGACTTCCATATCCGTGCTGCGTTCGCACACACACAGTGGTGTTCATCAATGCCAAACATCTTACAAGAAAGGATGGATTTAGGCCTCACTAAAAATACGACAGTATGCTGTAGGGAGGGAATGGTGGGGGTGAAAAGGTTGAATGATAAATTCTGGTTGATGTGTGAATGTAATATTAAGGCCTAGTAAAGGCTGAAAATATTTGTATGAACATGACAACAATTTTAGAGTACAAATAAACACAATGTAATATGATTTACTCAGCAGTTGTAGTCGCTTTTCCTGTTTTCCTGAAACTATGGTCGTTGCGTCATGTAATTTGGGTAAATTGCTGACTTTTGGTTTCACAGTTGTGCTAAAACCAAAATGAATACTTAGAGTTGCACTAATCAATAGCTTTACTGTATATCATCTGATGAAATAACAGTGTGTATGTGAGAGCGGCCACTTGTGACGAACCTGCGGAAAAATCACTGGATTCTGCCATTTTTAGTTTCTTTTAGCTTGTTGTTTTGGTTTTTCTGCCAGCGACTTAACCACTTTGATTAACTTAACACTACCACGAAACCATGTTTTCTGTCTGAGCAGGCAGATTTTTTTTCGATGACAATGCTTGAGTTAACCCAGTAAAGACTCTCTGCCCAGCTCCAAACGGCTAACAGACCAGGTTAGAGATGCTAATGAGCTAAATATTTCTCTCAGGTGTGGGTGGAGACCAAAAACAGAGAGAAAATGAGAGGGAACAATAGGCTTACATTCATCAGGTACCAAGAATGATGACCTCAAATGAATGCCAATGTTGCCTGGATTTTGCTAACATGTTCACAATAACAACTTCATACTCTCATGGATGGGTTTTACTTGTTCTGTTGCTCCTTCCTTATTAAAAATTTGCAAAGCAGACTTTTAAACATGCTAAGAAACTTTTAGTATTGACATCAGACAATGATCTTCTTCACCTCTTTTATTGGCGCTGTGCTGCCTTTTACAGCACATTTCTGCCACCCACATGTCTGTGTGTGGAATTGCATGAAAGTGAGTGATGCCACATGGCCCCTTTCAAGCACCAGCTTAATTACCAAAACATCAATGTGAAATGCAGGCCTAGCTAGCGTGATGACATGTTTCCAACCACAGTAAGAACGTCTTATAAGCAGTATAAATAAAAGCTATATTAGCCGCATTAGCAGAAGTGATAAATATTTTTTGGACCAAAACATCCCACCACACTTTTGTATTACTGTCTCTGCAGTCAGCAAAAAATGTGTATCAGATCATCAAAGGTGGAATTTACCAAAAATGTTTTTCAGACTTCCACTGACATTTAGTGTCTTTCTGTGGCTGAGGAGGCGGATTTGTGCTAACTATTCGCGTATTTTAAAGCCAGGAAAATAATGTATTTCTATGTGTTTCTCATGGCTAAAATCTTGTAAACAAAAAGAGTTGTGTCTTAATGAAATGCAGAAAAATGTTCGTGTTTTTTTTTTTAAACTTATTAGCAGTTATTGTGAGTGTGAGTGTGTGTGTGTTCCTTTTCCTGGGGTCTCCTCCATGAGCAGTGGGGTCAGCTCAGTGGAGAGGTATGTGTGTGGGGGCATTTATTTATTTATTTTTTAACTGAGTTGACCCTCAGAGTGTTGTGTATGTCCTTGGCTGGATGCTGGCTTGAGGGCAGACATTGGCTGGGCTGTATGACTTTATTGGGAAAATTGGGGTAAGTGGTGTGGTGGGGAGCGTGTGGGCGGAGGGGAGGCTGTTTGGAGCGGGGGTGGGTTACTGACAAGGGAATTTACTTACTGGCCCTCAGGAGACGTTCCTCAGTTACGTTGTGGCTGTTGAAAAACTAATCCTTGCAGTAAATCATGACATTATACATCCACACAGCTAAAATTATCCCGTGAAGGTCAGGCAGAAATTGTGACCAGGGTTTGGCTGCATTCTGACAAAGTGCTAGCAATCCAGAAGCAGACAAACATCCAGATAAACATAGTTCTATCACTCTGGCAGCTTCACACAGCTCCCTGACAAAGTCCAAGCATTGCAATTTCAATTTGCACGCCCTGAATCATTACACAAAATGCAGGTATTTTAGGTAGGCCGAAATTGTTTTATTATTTTTAACACAGTAATTGCAAGGCAAATGGTCTTAATTGTAACCCCGGCCTCTGAAATAAACAAGGCTGAAAAACGAAAGTGGTGATTATGGTTTCCCAGGGCCTGATGTGGGATTTGTGAAGCTGCTGCCAACTGCGTTTTCATGTCACTGTTTCGAGTTCCTGCCCAATATAGACACACTGAATAACTCATCATAACACATGCTTAATGGAGGACAGTTCGAAAGGCTCTGTCCAGCACAGGAGAGATACTGAATCTATCCACCCCCATCATTCCTCCCGATGGAATGTTCCATAGGCTATACCCTCCACAATTACCCCTGCCCATGTGATGAATGGTGGAAAAACTGGATTTGACAAATAATATCTACTGGTGCTTCTTTTTCCCAGAAAACAGTTAAATAGTTATGGTGCGACCAGAAGAAATGTACAAATGTCATTATAACATACAGGACGGGTTTCAGCGCCTCAATTTAAATAATGCTACATGATTCCATACTGGTGCCAGAGCTCAGTATGAGGCCAACGCCAGCAGTCTGGGATCTGCTCCTCCTAATTTACATTCAGCAGATGCTCCCATCGCCACAGATTCGACTACACTGGCTGATATGAGCATGAATCCATCCGTCCTCATTAGATATCACCAGTGTGCTGCAGTCATACCTTGATGAATTTGTGTATTTATGGCTATTCGACTGAGATGCTCATCGGTCAGTCTTTGCCTGTGTTGGGGCATAGTGAACTGTAGGGCAGAGGTGAGGGTGTGAGGTTTTTTTTTTGTTTTTTTGTTTTTTTTGCATAGACTTGATTTTTGCTGCCTCAGCTTGGCGTTCTCTTCTTGGATGCCCCTGCCAGATGCTCGCCATGGCCATTTTGCTACCATGCCAGTGTTGTCCTTGGCCAAACGAAGGAAGAACTGAGGTGTTGGTAGCACGCAAACCTTGAAACACACACCCGCACACAAACGCGCACTCATGCACACAATACCCAGAGAGGTCCGAGCCTGTCACACGTAGGTGAAATGATTTAGGGCCCAAACAAGGTTTTTATTTGGCTTCTGTCTGCTTTAGGTTGTTTATGGATGATTTGCAGACTGATGTGGTGGTCCATTTTGAGATCCAAGCTTGGGGGAAAAAAATCACACACATATGCACACACAAAATCTTCATGGTGTTGCTTTCTAATTAGCCATACTTTTGTTGATATGTTGTAACTATATGGCTTTAGTAATTGTTAGAAAAATATACGTTAAAGAAACACTGGAACTCTTCAGGAAAAACGCTTCCTCACTTTCTCTTCAGAGTAAGGTAGAACAATAACTCTCTCATATTTGAATGCTATGGAGCTGGAGCCAGGACTATCCGGTTGAATAATTCTTTAATTTCTCGGGTTACCAAACTGTAAAATGCTAATGTTGATCCAGCTGATGATTATTTTCCATTTTAACTTCTAAGGAATGATGATTAACATTCTCGAGGGCTGTTTTCGAAACCGGATCCCACTAGCAGTATGTACTTATTTGGCCAAAATGTAGCATGCGGTATGCAGAGTTACCCTACTTTTTTGCTACAGAGATGATTTCTCAGTTTAATGTGAGTAACCTATAAACCTTTATTAATGACATATTCACTAAAGTCTGCTGTTAATAACCCCTCCAATAAAGAGCTATTCCAATGCAAATATAGATCAAGTCAGAAATTGTTTATGTTTAAATTATCATTAAATGTACTTTAGTTTGAATGCTCCACAGCTGCTCTGCAGCTCTTTTCCAGATGGTAAAATAAACAAACTGAAACCGTCCGCTAGACTGGCCTCCTGATGAATTAAAAATAGCTTATATAGGCTTGTTAAAAATGCATAAAGTAAAAGTGTCATGTTCAAGGAGGATAAACACCAGCCGAAAGGGATTTTTCACAACTTGGGCTTATTATTGATTTATAAAGCGCCGCAAAGTTAATAGGAGGGAAAATATTTTTCAAGTCATTATAACTTATTAGCCTTTATGGTTCCACCCTCACACAATGATCAAGATTGAAACAGCTAATAAAAAGTGAAGAAAATTGTCTCTTTCAAGTGTTTGTCAGCATTTGAAATCCACCAACCCTCCAAATTAAATATTCCCCCAATATTTTTCTTCCTAGAAGTAATTAACTGTAACTCTGATAACAAACGGCATCATGGCAAATCCCTAAATAGCGAGTGGCAGCTTATCTGCCACAGTAGGAGCTATTTTGAATAACCCTCTCTCAGCTTTCTCTCTCACTGCTTTCTCATTCTTTCTCTCTCTCTCTTTCTCTCTCTCTCTCTCACTCGCTTATACAGGCACATTTTCAAACACGGATTCCTGTAGCAGCAAAAACACACACTCGTGCACGCACGCACACACATTATTAGGCTAATTTGAAGCTGATATCCAGCCTTTAAAGAGACTGTAGTTGCTCCCCAAGCAGAGGACGAGGAGGTATTTTAATGAGGGAACAGTGATCTACATAAGCCAGTAAGCAGGAAAGCATTAGACGTTACCTCAGTTCATCCCTCTTGCTTCCTCTCATTTCTCATGCATGTACCTTTTGCTCCTTCGGTCTTTGTCAGAGTTCATTAGCTGCTATATGAAAACTGGACATTATTTATGCTTTGCTTTGCTATTCATTTATTTCTTCAGAGCTACATCAGTGCTGAAGAAAGGCAAACTCAGGCCAGTTAGATGAGAGGGTTGGTATTCTTAACTTGATCTGAGTGGTGCAGTACATGTCTCTAAAAGGGGACAAATGCTACTCCCAGTAATTCACGAGTTTCCTTATTTGTATAATATTTTTCTTTGTTGCTAGCTAGCCCTTAGTAGCTGGGCTAACATTTGGCTAGTTGTCAGCTGTTACAAGAATGGCTTGCAATCTGCTCTTGATATCTAGGCTATGGTAATTTGTGTGTGTGACAGAAAATAGTGATGACTGAAGGGAGGAAACTAAAGGCCGGCTGGCAGTGGGTTGTTTGGGGCTTATGTCAAGTCAGCATCAGTGGCTAGCTCGAGAAGAAGGACCCCACAAGTTGCCAGCCCAAACAGTGTTTGTTGAAGACATTTTTGTTCAAGTTTTGTTATTTGTGGTCAGTCCGAAAAGAAAACAAATTCCAGAGGAAGTAGGCCAGGCAGCAAACAGGTGTAGGCTCTCTGTCACTCCAGCAGTAACTTAACAAAGTTAACCCTCAATGCTGCTTCACATTAACACTTTATAAACCTTGGCCTCACTGCTAACACAGAGTTCACCCCCACCCGCTAACAGCCAACCAACAAAGAAGGAAAGTGATGGAGTGAGTGTAATGCTCAACATAACATGTTGCTTTAATGTTGCTGGAAGGCACATTTGATAAAGCTGGGCCAAGTATTTAATTTGGCTGATAAGTAAATTCATTTAATTTCCTTTTCAACAGGAAATGTGAATGAGTGATTGCTTAAGTTTAAAGTTTTCAATACTGTTGTGTAATTGGTTCTAAATAAGCTAGTTCAACCTTTTGGGAAAAATACTAATTCCCTTTCTTTTCAAGAGTTAGAGAACAACATCAAAAGAAACCCACCAAGCCGCACCTCTAAAGCTCATGAATCAACATGTTTATATGTTGTTTTTTGATTTGTACAAAAGTGTAAAGGACTAGCTGTAATCTTGAATGCTGAATCCAAACCTCCACATTCTGGAATTGCCGACACAGCCCTCGCGGGTTTCAGTCGTACGTACTTAACGTATTCATCATCATCACGTCAAGTCTGACAGGCCATAAGAATGCAAAGTTTCAGCTGAATCCAAATGTCTGGACTTCACACTATCAGCAAACATTAACGCTTGCTCGATCGTTTTAATCCGGTGTCATGATATGAATGAGTATTATTTTTGGCCTACATATTTCAAGTAGCTTTTAAAGAAATGCTGATTATTTTACACATTCTTAGTAAGTTCTTTTCGATTGTTTTTTTCTGTACTGCAATGAATTGCGGGTAATTTTCTGAGCAAGGTCTGCTGAAGCCCGCAGCCCAAGCAGACTCTCTGGAAGTCTGCAGAAAGTCTGTTTGAGACCCTCTGTGGACTGGATGAACTGTTGATTTAAGCAGCCCTCAGCACTCGCAGACCTCCCGGGAACACGCTCGCAAGGCCCGCGAGTCTGCAAGTGTAATGAAGTCCGAACATTTGGATATAGCCAAGATGCATGTGCTGCACGTTTCCTGGCCGATCGCAGTCACTTCCTGGAGTGACAACAGTGACAGTAAGTCTCCAGTTGTTTATGGCGCCTGACCAAGAAATAGTTCCCCTACAGCGATGCTATGCTAAAGTAACCATAGCATCGCTGTAGCTTTGCATTTAGCACATGACACCCTCTTCTCGTTTAACTCCGAGTAAGAAGGCAAATGAGCCCGTTTCCCGATATATTTATTTTGTATCTTTACAAATGTTCAATCTACTTCACATTCATCTCAAGAACTGGAGCTGTCTCCAATCCACTGTTGGTATCCTTTGACCCCAACAGTAATAAGAGAGCTGAATAAAGAAAAGGCATCAGAATGAGACAAAAGGAGCTGTCATTACTATCTGATGTGACCCAAGAGCTCAGATTCAGGTATGAAGTATGAATGGAGTGAGGTAATGTTGGATCTCAGTAAGTAACACACAGAAAAGAAGTGTGTGTATTCGAGGACTGTCCCCTGACTGAACTTTGGTTGATCAATTAACTCCATTATGTTAATCTGGGATGCACTCCATGTTCCCTGTGGCTCTCAGTCCACCCAGGAACCCTGGGATGAGCCAAGACACAGAGGACGGGGAGACGAGTTCATACAGTAAATGAGGTCATGAAACGAGGAACCCGTGGGCCATCCGTCCTCCTGCGAGGTCACCTCAGGGTCTGCAGCAGCCTGGAAATACAACAAGTCCTGAGTGACCACTTTAGTGTCTTCAAGAATACACACTCATTTCGAGATTTATCAGAGACTTTCCAGTCTATTTTTATTATTTGTGTCTTCATTTGCCAGAGCTTTAATTGGGCCCAGACTCTTTTGTGCAAGATGCCATTTAAACCTGATGCACTGAAGGACAGAGTCAAACATGCACGCACTCTTGCATGTAAATGTACACCTAAACGTTAACAGCCGCACTACAGAGCTAAAAAACACAGATGACACATTCTTGGTTTCACCACATCCAGGTGAGTGGTAACATCTGCAGCTTTTAAGAGAAACAAAGCAGCACAAAGCAAGTTTTGTGTTGGTCAAACATGTTGTGACTGCGTTGAATCAAGCATCGCAAAGGTGATTCATGACAGTTCAGGAACCAGGGTCCATTGCTTTGAGTTGACACACCACATCAAGACCACTTCAATGACCCAGAGGAGCAGCCATGACTAAAAATAAAGAGGCAGAAAGGCCCCGAATAGCCTCGGCATGAGAGGAAGGAGTGAATTACTGCCGCGATAAGCCATGATTCCTACACATGCAGTTGGATCACAATGTGGCGGGGGCACGCAAATTGGTACCAGCTGTGTGGCCTTGGAGTATGCTGCTGCGGACAGGAGACAGGGTCCAACTATGTGGATTAATCATTTACTCATATAACACAGCCACGTTTGAAACCTCAGGCACTCACTGCATTTATCTCCATTCATGTGTGGTGGCACACATGCTTGGCTTCGCTCTGCAGTGTGTGTGCGGCTTAGAAAACAATGCGGGCCTCAGTGCCCAACGACTAGTCCATTAAAGTTGCCCAGGAGGGAATGCTTGCTCACAGGATCAATCATCTCAGCAATCCGAATCATGAGCAACATGATCACTACAAGACACCCCCTCCTCTTCCGTCCCACCATGTACCTCACTATCCCATCACACCCCTGTATTGCCCTCTGTTGATGATCCAAAAAGTCTTGCCATCTCATAATCTGTTTCCAAGTTTGGCTTTCGTAGAAACCATTTGGCCCATATTTTGGTTTTCCTATGCATTCCTAAGATTGAGCACCCAGTTTTCTAGGAACAATATATTCTGGGAACACATCCACCATACAGTATTTCAGGGAACTATATTTCAGTGGAATTTTTGATTTAAGAAAGTGTGATTTTGAAGGTCAAGCCAGTGGGAGTTGCAGCCAACGAAAAAAGTTCACTGCCATGAGAAACAGACCTTCAAGGAAAAGCTAAGATGTGAGTGAAGTCGCCGCTGACCCAAGAAGACTACACTCACACTGAGCGTTCTGGATGTGTGACACCGGCTGCCAGCTCTTGTAAACTGCTGAGTTCACATACATAGAATCACACACCTCATTTTACAGAAGGGAGTTAAAGGCTCAGTATTATGATGACGGAATTTTAATGACTGCACACATGTACACAAAAATCATTGCCTCTCTGAGTTGTTGGTTCGCAGGAAAAGACCCCCGTGTGTTACTCAGTGAGGCCTCCATTTATGGTGCTGTTTTTACAGGTCTATAAAATATTAGTCTGACCCACTCTGCTCTTGTGTGTGTGGAAAAGCCACATCTGAAGGCTGCTGGTTTGTCATGAGTGGCTGTGGGGAATAAGAGCTAATGCCGTGGCTTGGGACCCTTCCTATAACAACACAGACTCCTTCAAGGGTCCCACCATGACAGCCAAGACCACTGCTCGGGCCTTGCCTGCTGAATATACTTCAAACATCAAATGCACTACAGGGGACCCGTGGTGTTTACTGACCGACCTCTATGGCCTGTTGCCAAGAGCAGCTCTCAGACACAAGTCATTCTTTTGACATCACCACATGTCTCAGGAAGGGAAGGGATGTTGGATAGACCTGTGTCGGGCAACAAGAAACCATCTCAGACCAAAGAATCATACGCATGCACATGTATAGTATCTCTTGTTTCTAGATAGTCAAGACATGCAGAGAGATTTGGCCTGTCCTTGTCTGTCCCACATGTCTCTCTCATGCATTATTTTCTTTTGCACTGTCACTTTTTTACAGGCTTCCTCAGCTTTCAGTTAAAGAATATCTTTGTTATCTAACGGGATTATAATAATCCTCCAAGTCAGCTCTGGCTCCACAGGCGATGCAACTAAAGCTACTCCCTTCTGAGACCAGGACCACTGTTTCTTTATCAGACAGAGAGAGACAGAGCCAGAAAGTGACAGAGAGAAATTCATCTGTATTCATTTATTCATCACTCCCTGCAGAGTCAAATCAGGTCAAAACACAAACTTGTCATCGATTTCTACCAGCTATAGAGCACAAACAGAAACCTCAAATGCCCAAGTATAAGCTCTCGACAGTTTTCCACTAACAAAGCCAAGAGTTCTGCTCAAATTGTGGAGGTGAACCCAGCTCACACCATGACAGGTACACTTAAAACCTACAGTGAAGACAAACTCAACTTTGCAGATTTTCTTATTTGTTTTTCTTGGAATGGCTGCAGCTAACTATACAAACCAAAAAAAGCAAAAAGGATTTTGTTTTTCTAATGAAAAGCATTCCCCCCTGCCTGCAAACACACACAACTAATGCATCTAATGCCTCGCGCATCATTACAAGGAGAATGTTTGGAATCTAACATACACACAACACATAAACAGACTGAGTTATATTTGTATACTCATTGAATAACTGCGTCTCTGAAAAATGTAAATAGCTCAAAAAGACAAACTGAATCTGTAGAGTAAATATAAACCATAAGAAATAAGAAAGGGAGAAAGGAAGAGAGAGAAAAGGAGGGAGGGAGAAAAGAAGCATTGAACAATAAGGTATTATGATGGAAGATGGCCCAGGGCAGAGAATGTGGAGCACACACCATATGCAACACTTTGTCTATTGCATGCATGCATTTACCACACACACACACACACACACACAGTACAAAGTGCATCCCATCCACCAACCCAGCAGGAGGAATGCGGGTCCAGTAAATATCTAGAAGGGGAGAGTTGACAGATGGCAGTTCTGAACACAATAATTACCACATACTTCCCACCACTGTGCATGTCTGCTACATCCTCAGCTCCTCAGGCCAACTCCCTCTAACCCAAACCAACCAGCAAAGAGCCCACACAGCAACTTCAGCCAGGTCTCATAAAGAAGCCTTGCCTTGGATTAGCAGCTAAATCTAATGCAAGACACACATAGCTGTTAACCAGAAGCATCAGCCAACAGATATGTAGGATATATAGGCTAAAGCTAACGTGAATCATGTGATACCACAGCCAAGATCAGCTCAGACAACAGAAGCCGATAACCGCAGAGGCATTGGAGGAACCACTGTCTGCCTCTCACACCAAACCAACCATGACAGACTCCACTAAGACCATGCTTAGACCCCGGGGCTGCTTCTTACACCATAACAGCTCAACTTCAATTCACTAGCTGTCTGCAGCTCCCATCAAACCCACAGGTATGACTACGCATGCTGGGATGGCCAAGACAGTGCAATCATTAGAATGGGGGTTGGAATCCGCAACCATGAAGATGAGTGGCGCCCACCAATGCAATGTCATGAAAACTAAGCTGCACCTCGCTGCGCTGAGGCTCCCTGGACCTTAAAAATGTCTCGCTCTGCAATGTGGTTGAAAGTTCAGAGCCAAACAAGAGTTTCACAGTGGAGGAAGACATCAACATTGCAACAAGTACTTACTGGTCCAGTTTATTTCAACTTGTTGCACAAGAGCAGCAGAGCTTCAAATGTTTATACCAGAGTTCTCAACCTTGGGGTCCAGATGCTATTTGTGGTTGCTTAATATGCAAACAGGGTAACAGGAGATTTGTCAAACTGATGTATGAATGTCTGATATATTTTGTTTAAAAATAAAGAGCTTTCAATACATTAAAATGTCGAAGTGATTTATTAGGAGCTTCCCCCATGTTCTTG
>JAPZDX010000025.1:7582446-7593155 GCA_029783625.1 Naso annulatus
TATAAATATAGTTACAATATGCAATACCAATATACTATAGATGACATAGTATATGGTGTGCTGTCTGTTGTTCTCTTCACAGTATTGCACCCATCCCACAGTGGTCTGTAGATATGTAACATACACCATTTGTTGTTTCAGAGTGGGAATGTGTATTGTAATTATAGATACTTGATTAAATACAAATTGTACAGGTTTCAAAGTCCAGTTCTGGCACATATGAATTGTAGTGCATGGTGGCCACAAAGCCAACAAACTTGTGCATTCTTACAGTGAAAATCCATTTTAAAAAAGGATGCAAATGTAATACTTTGAATATGGAAAGTTATTTCACACTTGTATATATTGATAGGTCTCTCACAAAGCTAGAAATTAAGAGAGCCAAGACCAATCTCTGATGTCATCAAGCACTGCTGTCTGAGCAGCAATGAATGGGAGTCTTAACATAGCAGATGCACTTTTATGGACTCTTTTTGTTTCATTGTGCAGCTCTGTGTGTCTCCATTGGATGCTAAAAGTATCCCGTCACTCTCATTCATTGCAAATAGAGCCTCAGAGAGGGTGTCTCGGGGACATTACAGATAAATCATGTTTTTAGCTTCAGGAGAAATTTTTTGTTCTTGTTCACAGATCATAATTGAGCTGTCAAATGTTATTATTCTCTCAGAATTGCTTTTCCATCCATCCAGCCGTCAGCTATCAGTGAACTGCAGCAAAGAGAAGATGCTCCATCGAGTCCTTGCAAATGTAAAATCACACATATCGAGGTGCCTAAACTTGCTATTGGCCACAGTGACCGCTTCTCTGTGATTTAAGTGAATGGATGATACTGTGTCATGAGGAGATTTAATGCTGAGTTATTTTTCGATGATGTTGAGCCACAAAAGTCTTAGATTTTGTACTTTGGATGATTGTCAGTTTGTGCTAGACTGCTCCAGGTTAAGACATAATATCAGGCTGCCAGAGCAGTCGCCCTCTAATCAGACCTTGCTCTATAGGATAATTCATTTGAGAAACCCTTGGTTACTTAACTAACCACAGCACCACGTCCTGTATCCCCACATGCTCCTTAGGACCAGATTGAGCCCCTTCTTTAGAGGAGGAATGTTACCCTTTTGTGGTGTCCCAATGGGCCGGAAAGAGGCTTGACAGAAAGCCTCCAGATCTCTGGCCCCTCTAAATTATCTCTTGTTCCTCTCTGGTCCCTTACCTAGGTCAGGAGAGACACGAAGGCCTGTTATTCTACCCGTTAGAGCCGCAGGCAACGCAGCGAGGACCCAGGAACTGGGTTAAGTCCACACACGGGGGCTCTGGCGCTGTTATTCTAAATGTTATATTTACCGAGGCCACCAGAGAATTCCTCTGGGCCACAGCCAAGAGTCAGCAACACGGAGAGACAGAGAGGAATGGAGCGAGAAGGAGAGAGTCATGCTCAACCTTTTTCTTTTTAATGTGATGATCCACTCCGTCTTTACTTCTCCTCTCCTAGTACCCTTCTTCTCTTCCTCCTTTAGGTCACACACGCAGGCTTTTGACTATTTCAGGCCAGTCACATGCTTTAGCTGTGGGAGTGCAGTTTGTGAGCTTGCTACACCACATGCTGGGGAGCAATTGGTGCAAAAAGAAAATAAAACATGTTCAGATTTTGTGGCTCAGTAAGGGCGTTTTCACTTTGTTCCCCCCGCTTTCCTTCAAATCATTAAGACACTACTATAAGCTCCAAGGGTTTGAATCATCAGTGAGGCTTTCGGGCTTTTCTTTTTTATTCTGTTGTGGAAGCTGGGATTCCTGTGACATCCCAGCACGAGACATAAGCTAATCCTATTGAGAATGTACTGTATGTGTGTCAAGTGACAATCTGTTTCAGCTCTCTGTCATTAGGTTTGATATGGCTTTTTGTAATAATGTAGTGGCTTGAATGGCTGTTCTTTATGTGTTCAGAGGAAAATAAAACTAACCACGTTTCCTGTATTGTTAGTGCTTCATCACCACATGACATGTTTTCCTCCGTCAAGCACAAGGACTCTGCTTTCACAGTTGAAAATACAGAACATGGTCTAGAAGTTTGTAACTCACCTGTAAGACATATGATCTTATGAATATCTTTGAACTCATGAAGTCAAATGTATCTTGTTATCATTAAAACATGTTTGTCTGTATTTTGTACATGTTGTGTTTATCAATACAGTATTTATTTATATTAAAGTAACATTAAATCATGTCTGAAACAGCAGGACAAACACATTCTTGTGGCACAGATCAAGAATTTGCTCAAAAGGACAAAACTTCAAGTGGTATTCAGACACTCGACAAGTTTTGAGCAGGTTAGCAGAGCTGGCCTGGTCGTCTCAGGTATACACACAAGTTAGAAGACACCCTATTCTCGATTGACTTGCCGCCTCCTTTCTGACAGTGAAATACGGACTGTGTTTAAAGTTTCAGGCACTGGAAATATCCTCCCTATTGAAAGACCTAAACATTTACGTCAGCGGCTCTGGATTGTATGCAATGCTCGGGGGTTTGCTCGCGGTGTCAGTTTTTATGAGTTGTCCCAACAGTGTACATTGCCTCACTAAACATTTAGACAGTGCTCTGATTTGAAAGGTAGACTTCCAACTGTTGTTGTGGAGCTTAGGGTCATTCTTAAGTCAAGTTAAGTATACTGACGTGCATTTGCACTGGCCATATATGGGAATTTGACACACAAATGTTGGCCTCTTTTTTCAAAGTGTCTACAGTGTGACAGTGAAGAAGCAAGGCCGCATGCCATGGCATAACATACCACACAGCTTCTGTAATATCAGCACCTCTGCAGTTGTGAAGCTGCCACATTCTACCACAGTGCCACAGCCTTTAACATAGTGCCTGGCCATGTAGTGATACTTCATGACCACTGGGTGGTGACATCTCTCTTTGTATTGACAAATGCAGACGACGTGAAGTGGGAGCAGGTGCAAGTATTAGAATTTTAACAAGGGTGAGCTAAGTTACTTGATTGAATCTATAAAGGCTTTTAAATCTGAAATAAATAGTTAGACAGAGTATTTGATATCTAAAGCGTCTCAACTTCCTGTTATTGTCCTTTCTCTTGTGTTGCAGGAAGTACACAAGAACAGTATGTCTCCAAGCAATCTAACAAGGAACAACAGATGCATATCTATTCTAATGTTTAAGAGGAGGACTCCCCCAGTTAAAGTTTATCCACACAAGTACTACTCAGCCTGTAGCGGCAGTTGTATAATGTCCTCTGGGGATCGTGAAGAGCTTCACAAAGTGTTTAAAAAAGACCCTGATGATGTCATAAGAGTTATCTCTGATTGAGAATAACAATTTGTAACAGAAAGCTTTTGCTCTAAACTGGAGGTGCACAGTGTGAATGAACAGGGGATTCAATAGGCCTTGAAAGGAACATAAAGTTGCATTAAACAAATGGAGCCCAGATAGTGCTTGATCCAGATGAGATTAGGATCTAAAAGTCAGAGTATCCTTCAGTTTGACCTTTTTTGAAAAAAAAAAAAAAAAGTCTCGTACACCTCCATTTTTTGCAAATAAAATGTGAAATCCTTGAAGTGGTCGTTTAACCTGATTTCCTGCAAACACTTGATCCAGGCCTGTCTCCAAAATTTTGTCTCAAATTACAACTTTGCTTGCTTGGACAGAAAAGTCACTTGGATGTCTGCATCTTACTTCATTTGCATTTGCCTTTGCATTCCGGATTAATTCCTAAATTCTTTGCTATCACTTTCATCTTATCATCACCAAAGGAAGAGGTCCTGCATACTGTTAAGAGCTTGCAACATAGAACTGGAGTGTTATTAGACTTAGACAGACAACGTTTTGATCCGAATGGATCTTCCTCAGGTCTGTTTTTTTTTCCATTTCTGATCTTACAGTTACAGCAATAAATCAACCAATGCCTTGCACATTTGTTTTTTTCATTGCCCATGGATAGGAAAGAAGCTGCATGCTGACATGAAATGGTATGCTGACATCATCGCCTGCAAATGGCTGATGTCACACCAGTCGAGAAGCAGAAAAGCAAGGCCACAGTGTGCTGCGTTCACTTGGAATTGAAGTGTGTGGGGGAAATTGTGCTGTGTCACACTCAGCTCGCAACAACACATCGAGTCTGAGATGGATGACCTCCTGGACAAACAATGGGCTGTCGACTGGACCTGAATTCTCACAGCTTGCGTGGTTGATATGGCAACGGAGCATTATCAATATGGAGGCAGCAGAGAACACATCTGAGAGGAGCAGAAAGAGAAAGAGACTGCACCACTGCAACCTGAGATGGTCAGCCTCAGGTGCTTTGTGATCATCTGTCCGGGGCTCCAGTGTGAACTAATGAATTAATGACTGGGTGCCCAAGTTCCATGGATGAATCATTTAGGAACCATCTAGGGTGAATGGGTGCACCCAACTTCTGTCTCCTGTTTGGCCTCAGACAGATAAAATATCCTGTATCTACCTGTAGAGAAAAACATTTAATATACTGTATATCGAATAATGGTCTCTACCTGCTTGGCTGTATAAAATGACTGGAACCTCAGCAGCTGGTCTTAGTTTCACTGGGGAATAAAGAATGTGTTCCTCTCAGGGAAGAAAACGCTGACACAGCCAACTGTGCTCGAGTTACTGTCAGCCTGGAAAGGCCTATAACAGGCAGAAGCATACACAAGACGGTGGATCGCAATATACATTCAAACACACAACCTGACACATTCATACTATGTATATATCGCAGAAGTATTGAGTTGATGGAGTGCCAGAGCAACCACATTGGTAGATACTGGCCTGAGAATATCAAACCAGTAACACCTCGACTAGCAGTCTGTTGTTTTTTAAGACAAAACCAGAAGATCCAGACACACTCTTGTGCTGTTAAACCACCCCAACAGGCCCTGCAGCACATGGGAGTGGGGCGGGGTGATGTGTGCGCCTACTACAGGATACAAATGAAGGGTGGGTCTGCCTTGGGGGACTGGAACACTGTGTTAACAGGACTAACTCAGCAAGCAAGAAGTGAAGTACTCTGAGAGGCTGAAGCGGAAAAGTAACTGAAATTGTGTAGCTCTTTTAGGTGCTATTGAGCATTTTTTGGTACGTCGTTAAACCAGTAAGGCTATCATTGTCATGCTTCATTTTGATAAAGGATTTTGCTTAAATATTTTTCAGAAAAAACTCGCCCAGCAACCTACAGCTGTGGGATAATGGCACATAAATTTCTTTAAATCCCATTATTGAATCCTTTCAGAGACAAAATGGCCATTAGTCAAAACAGAATTGCTGAGCTGCACAGGAATTTATTGTTTGATTATACACATTAATATGAATCCAGTCACGATCTTCCATATGCCCATTTACAGTGGCCAAAAAAGCTGTTTAATTTTTACTTAACCTGTTTAAAAGAATCTCTTTCACTTGGGCAGATTTATTACAAGTAATTTTACTCCTTCTAGAGTAATGTACACCTTAAGTCTAACAGAAGTACTTCTGGTGAAAAGAATATGCTCTCCTCTTCTGGCGAATGATCAGTGAGATTTAAGTGAATTTCTCTCCATGTTCTGGTTTGCAGTCAGACATCTGATGGGAAACCACATTGCCATGCACTGTTCTGATGTATTTCGTATTCTATCAAGTGAAGGTACGATATGGGAGTACAACCAGAGCACAGCACAGATCTGACCAAAGTGAAATTAATCAAGCTTTCAAGCTCGATTACGTGCTGAAAATAGCAGCAGCTTATTTTAATGAGATTGCTATGCAGTACTTTGCCGTGGACTCCGGTTATAACAGTCCGACCAAATCCAACAAAGGGATCAGTCAATCAGTCCATCTGTCATTCTGTCTTTCTCTTTTCTGGGGCCTGTCTGATACAGAACATGGCACCTGAGCAACTCTTATTGGCTGTGGTGGAGGAAAAAAAAATATTTGCATAGCCAAATGTACTCATCTGCATTTAGAATGGTTGCAAATACTAGCCATCAGATTTTAACCCTTTGCATTGGCTTGACTCACAGTACTCTAATTAAAAGAGCTAGTGTTCGTCTCGTTTTAGGGCTTTGATATCAAGTTCCTGGGATCTTTATTTCCCTTAAAACAACTCCTCCCTTTGATTCCAGGCACCCTTATTTGGGAGGAGAATATCTCGAGTGCTTGTGCCATTCATTGAGAAGGACCGCTGAGGACGTGAGCTCAAGGCTATCATCCAATCATATGTTAGGTTTTAGTAAAAATGGGCGGGGCTTCTGAGGGATATCCTGACACACAGTGGCTGGTTGCTTATGACGGGGGCGGGGCTTATAGACGGAAGTGTCTCCCGACTGGTCCAGCTGTCATCAAGAGAGAGGAGACCATTTACACCGGCTGCCTAGGAAATGCAGAAAAAGGGAAAACGCTAAAATATGGCAACATCAAAACGATAAGGTCATGACGCCGAACTGAAGGTAGCTATACCCGACATATTACTAAATACACATAAATGTCGACACGGTAGAACAGCGGTCGAGGTTGCGTTATGTTATTTCGAGATGTTAAAATGATGACTACGATTGGTAGGCTGTGTGACATTGAACATACAGGACACGAAACAGACGAGGTCGTTTAAAGAGCTATACACCTTTTCCAACTAACGTTTGCCAGTCATGTCCTGGAAAAATCCACCGTGTTGTCGTTGATAACCGTGTCGTATGTGTTACTGGGAATTCGAGGAACATTGTAGCCGTTGAATTCGTTTTTTTGCGTTCCACCTGGTTTGCAAATATGCTACAACGTCTCTGCGGTATCGGCTATTATCCTAGCTTAGCAGCTTGGTGAAGGGAACTACCCTAGATTCAGAACAGACAGGAGACGTCATCAACATTTTCCTGTATTTAAATGGTTGCGTATGAGGAGGTCATTGCTGAAAAAGGGAAGATTATTCGGTAAGTGTCCATGCTGTGAGCCGCCACCGTGCTCGAGCGTTCACGGATGCACTGTAACGCACAAACGCACTTTAAAATTGACTGCTGAGATCTGCATGATTAATAGGGCACATGGAAAGTGGCGGAGCAGCTGTTAGCTTTCTGCTAGCTGCGTAACGACCTTTGGAGACGTCAGCTTCACCAGCAGAGGCTGTTAGCCGCCTACGCTGGTTAGGCTGGGTGTTTTCCGTGGCTGCCTGTCTGCCAATCGAGTGTTATATTTCATCCAGGTCTCCCATGGCCAAGCGAGTCAATGATTTAATCTCATTGATTGCATCACAAGAGCAGACAGGGTGCAGCCCAAGCTCACACACTAGGTTTGGCGAGGCTTGTTTTTTTTTTTTTCAGAGGCCAGATTACCTTGAGGTGTAACAATCTTATGCTTTTTGTCACCCCTTCCTCCCCCCTCCTTGCCCCACACTAAACCCACCTTTTAGGATAAAGAAGACGGTGAAAGCCAAAAGTAAATTGAAGATTTTCTGGGTGTCCTAAATGGGGGACTACGGGTTTGGAGTTCTGGTGAAGAACAGCAGCGGTAACAAATCTGCTTTCCCTGTAAGGATCCCTCCTCACCTCCAACCCCAGCACCCTCACCACCCCTCCACCCCCCCAAGCCCCCCTTCCTTCGTAAACAACACCTGCTCCACCAATGGGGGCAGTGCTTGGCTGTTCCCTGCCGTAGCCCAACACAGTAACATGCAAGATGAGATTCTGGAGTCAGACAAGTCCAAGGCCTTGGACCTCCAGGACATGCAGGAGAAGTCTCAGGTTCAGGCCCAGCCTCAGGCCCTGTCCCCAGGCCAGCAGGAGGCTGGGGGAGGCCTAGGAGAGCTTGAGGGAGCTCTTCCTGAAGATGGCTCATTGGAGAAGGGGTCTTTGGAGAGCAGTGGTGGGAAGGAGAAGCTGAGGATGGAGTCCCCGGTGCTAAGCGGGTTCGACTACCAGGACAGCCTGGGTATGGGTACAAGCTGTGCACAATCCACTTCCTCCTCATCCTCACTGACCAGCTTTAACAACTGGTCCCCTGCTGTCCCATCCACCCAGTCTCCGGTGGTGGGGGAAGATGTCGGGGGGTTCTTTGGTCCGGCTGGCTCAAATGCCAACGGACCTCCCTTGCTCTTCCAGAACTTCTCCCACCATGCTGGGCCTGGCTTTGGAGCGGGAGGTAGTTTCTCCCCGCAGATTGGACCAGTCTCTCAGCACCACCCACCCACACCTCATCCCCAACACTACCATCCTCACGGTCAGGGGGTCCCACAGCAGCACCGGCGCTCCCCGGCTAGCCCACATGCACCCCAGCCCTCCTTTCCTCCACATCCCCATCGCACTGGACCGTTCACCCAGCTGCCCCACCTTGCTCCTGCCCAGAGCAAACCCCCTTCACCTTGGGGGAGCTACCAGAGCCCCTCCACTCCCACATCCACCTCCTGGAGCCCCGGTGGGTATGGTGGCTGGGGAGGCACGCAGGGGGTTCGAGAGTACCGGCGGGGGGTAGGAGGAGGGATGACGGGTCTTAACTCAATCTCCCCACTGAAGAAGTCCTTCCCTAACAACCAGGTAGAGGAGCTTCATGTAACAATAATATAATATCAGGCGATACGTTTGCTCTGGAGACACGACACGTATGAAAATCATCTAACTGTCCCACAGGTTCCCTCTCAGAAGTTCCCCAGAAATAGCTCTGGTTTCAATCACAAGGGCTGGGTGGAGGACAATATGAGCCGCAGTGACAGTGTCTACCCTTTCCAGGTGAGAATGTCCAGCTGCTGTCTAGGGAATGACCAAGTGTGATGCCTAATAAGTTCAACTGCACTTGAAAATTGCAAGACTTGGGCTTTGTCCTATATAAAGGCAAATTGTAAACATGTCTAGCTTGTCCCCGAGGGGCAAACGTGTTAATCCTATTAAACACACTTATCTGTGTCAAATGCAACAAATAAGCTATTAAGCAAAACAGGATATGTGATGATTAGGAGGACAAAATGGTTGAATTGAAACTTATTGTGTGTGTGTGTTTTGTGTCTGAGATCTTATCTGGACCATTTCAATGACGGAGAGCAGCCTTATCATCTGCTCTAATCACATGGCCTTCCTCTTGTCCTGATTTGAGAAGTCTTGTGCTTTACTGCAGCTTTGCAAGCTCTCAACCCATTTAGATAGACGGTGAAGCACCCTTACTTGTGTTTGGTTTTACTCACCAGAGGGCTTGTGTGTTTTTCTGTTTGCTTCAAATGCTGATGTACTATTTTACCAGCTCTTCATTTAGAATTTATATTACTCTAAGTGCTTCTTTTAGCTCCTTATATAGTGTATGTTGTTATTTGATGCTGTCAAATGCAGAGGAAAGATTGAATTTGTGTAAGAAAGTCTGGGCTCCCTTTTCTGTTAACACAGCTTCCCACTGAACCTCTCTACAGAGATATTCTCTGCAGGTTTTTATTAGCTTTAGCATCGTGGCAAACTATATCGGGGCTCTTGCAGCTTGTGGTGCTTTAGATGGAGATGTGGAAAGTGAGGACGCTAATTGTTGTCTTCCTCTCTTTCAGCAGGAGAGAACGCGGTCCTTTGATGGTTTCAGTATGCACTCTCTGGAGAACTCTCTGATTGACATTATGAGGGCTGAGCAGGATTCCTTGAAAGGTTGGTTCCCACACTAACAATAGTGAGGAGAGGATGTTTTTTTTCTTACTGCTGGATGTAGATACACAGTCGTTTGTTGCCATATTTGACAGGCAGTAGAATTAATTATTTTCACATTGTGGATCTGATTATTTTTACAATATTGACAACTGATGGTGTCAGTTTGAACATGCATGCTGCTTATTGGGCTCCAAGTATTGGGGGTAAACAAAATGACAGAAATGTAGTAAAATACCAGTTTGTAGATGTTTTTAATGTTGTTTTATGCTGATGGCTTTTGTTTAAGCTTTGCCATATAATGTGTCGTCTTTCACTCAGTTTTGGTGTTTACTTGTGATTATGCTTCTTATGTAATACAGTTGAATGTGTTGACATTAGACTGTGACTATGTCTTGCAATGTTAAGTGTGTCACTTATGTTGCAAGACAAAGTCAAACTCTAAATGGCATCACAATTAATTGTGTCACCAAAATTATATTTGGTGGAGTCTTACTGTGGGGCAAGGTGACATTAAAATCTATCAAGATGGTAAATTTAATACCTCAGTTTTGGTAGACACTAAAAAAGATGCGTAGAGGCACAGTTTGGTTGCCACTCAGAAAATATTGAGGCTGGATACCAAACAGTTTTATAGGATATGACATTTTTGGTTTTTGTTTTTTGAATTCTTGTCTATGTCCTTAAGAACACGCGGCAGAGTCATACATGTGCTGACAGTATCACCCAAAATGTATATCATTCAGAATAGTGGCTTTGGCAATATACCCTTTTACTTAACACTGAAATTAAAAGGAAAAGAATTATGTGATTTTGGTGCAGCATAAATATGTCCTCCCTGTGATGAACTGCCGACTTGTCCAGGTTGTACCCGCCCTCACCAAATGTCAGCTGGGATTGGCTCCAGCCCCCCGTTACCCTGCAAAGGATATGCAAATAATGAATGAATGAATGAATAAGTGATAAATATGGATGAATACTAAACTTAATATCTTCTGTTGTAACCACCAAAATGTCTGTGAAGCAATAAGCATCAAAACTAATCAAAAGCTGGTAGTGCACGTCTGGGTAGATTTTTTTTTTTTTTTATCAGATAGTTCCTGATTT
>JAPZDX010000025.1:7596702-7607551 GCA_029783625.1 Naso annulatus
TGATGTGTGTGAGCTTTTGCATACACAGCCGAGACAGACCTTGTTATCACTTCGTTCTTCATCAAAATATTGCCAAACCGAGCTGATTTTCCTTCAAGCCCCCATCTCCCCTAGTCCAGCTTAAGTTTTGCTTTTCCAGCTGCTGGAGTGGGCAGGAGGAGGGAGGGGCGGTGGAGGCTGCAGTGGAGGCTGGCTGCATAACATTGAGACCTAACAGTTAACCGGCAATCTACATTGTTAATTAAATAATTACTAACCAATAGTAGCCTATTTCCGGTGCCGACTAGTGAGGGAGTGGGCGTTTAAAGGTTAAACTGACTAGTCGCTTGCATCCCTAGAGTCAAACCCTTTAAACACAATGTTTCCAGCCAGCACGTCGACTCTGCAGCATTGTGATTATGAGTGTGCTCATTTATCCTTACATACAACCTTTCCAGGATATGCATTCCTGCTGTTTCAAGATGAAAGCTCCGTTCAGGCCCTGATCGATGCCTGCATTCAGGAGGATGGCAAGCTGTACCTGTGTGTCTCCAGTCCCACCATCAAAGACAAGCCTGTGAGTTTGTTATTCCGCGTAGCTGCTGCACGCGTGCGATCCGTCTTGCCTAACAAGTAGAAAAACCAAAGAAATGTTTCAATCCATATTGTATACACAGCTAGCTGCTTTCATTTTCACAATCCAAAATATAACTTTCTCACAGAGGAGTAGAGCCTAACTGAGAGGAAATTGATGTTTTTTTTGTTTGTTTGTTTGTTTGTTTTTATTGTTTAGGTCCAGATCCGGCCTTGGAACCTGAATGACAGTGACTTTGTAATGGATGGCTCTCAGCCATTGGACCCGAGGAAAACAATCTTTGTAGGAGGTGTCCCTCGTCCCCTACGTGCAGGTGTGTGTTGGTGTGACTTCTAAATATAAAGCATTCTTTAGGCTGCAGTTGTTTCGATTCCATAAACATCGACTTGTGTACGACTGTTCCAGTGGAGCTTGCCATGATCATGGACCGTCTGTACGGAGGAGTGTGTTATGCTGGGATTGACACAGACCCTGAACTGAAGTATCCAAAAGGGGCGGGTCGAGTAGCCTTCTCCAATCAGCAAAGCTACATTGCAGCCATTAGTGCCCGATTTGTTCAACTGCAGCACGGGGAGATTGATAAACGGGTGAGTCCATGTGATGTAAGCAGGTCTTAAAATTGAAAGAGAGGATGTTCATAAAATATTAATTCCATGCCGCAGTGCATGCAATCAAGTTTTTCTCCCCCTCCATTTTAACCCAGTTTTCCTCTCATCCATTTTGTCTCTCTCTCAGGTGGAAGTGAAGCCATATGTCCTGGACGACCAGCTGTGCGATGAGTGCCAGGGCACCCGCTGTGGGGGGAAGTTCGCTCCTTTCTTCTGCGCCAACGTGACCTGTCTGCAGTACTACTGTGAGTATTGCTGGGCAGCCATCCACTCCCGGGCTGGCCGCGAGTTCCACAAGCCGCTGGTGAAGGAGGGAGGGGACCGACCGCGACACATCTCCTTTCGCTGGAACTGAGGCGAGAGGGCAAGGGAGGGTGACGAACCAGGATCGGGGAGGGACTGAGAGAAAGGGGTAGTTAGGGAAGGGGTACGGGCTACGATATGAAAAATAAATGCACTTTTCTTTTAAGTTAAAAAAAAAAAACAACAACAACAAAACAACTTAATTTATTTTTTATTTTATTTTATTTCTGATTCGGCCTTCTAAAAGAAGTAAATGCTAAGAAGAGAGTGAAATCCCATTTATGTTTTGACTTTAAGTGTGCATGAGCATATGGATGCATTAGATTTGGATTTAGATGTTTTCTGACTTGACTGTACTTTCTTTTCGTGTTAGCTGGCAAAGCTGCTTACATTTGTTGTCAAGAGTAACATAAAATTTAAGTGAGGTTCATCATACCTAAACCAGTATACTAACTATGGAAGTTGAGTTTAAGAAGGGTGCATTTTCTTAATTTTTGCTTGCAGGATTAGAGAACAACTGTACCATTTACCAAAGGTTGAGTGCAAATGGTTGGGTTGAACAGAGGAGGAACACCGTTTCAGATGGTCGGGCGATTTAAGTTTTCCAAGAAGCTCGGTGTATAGCATCAGGCCACGTCATAAAACAAAATGTCCCCTCAGTCTGGCACACGTGTTTAGATCGCTGGCATGAGTTTTTAGGTCTTGGTTTAAAAGTCGACACTTTGTAACCAGAAAGGGCAAACCAAAGATTGGCCTAAAACACGTCTTCAAAAGCAGATGTCGATCTGAGGGTTTTCAGGATAATGCGTCCTCTCGTCATACGGCAGAGGAAAAAGGTTGGAGATGTCTGGAGTTTCGGTTTGTGGGTGCGGCTAATAAAGACACAGCCCTCAGGGCTCAGGTATTGGCAGTAGTATTTGCTCACTTTATATTGTCAGGGATATTAGCACTGGAAGCTAACATGCTAATGTAGTACAAACAAATGGGAATGCACAGTCCAGTCTCCCTGAGCTGTCCTCATGGTATACCACTGCACGCTCTACCATGACTGGAGCTTCTATCACAAGTGTTGTGGTTGGATATGGTAGTAGCTAGAATTTGCTGTCACAGAGATAAAGATATTATTTTATACATGGCCTGCTGATTTTTGTACAGTGTTTTATAGCTGATTATTTTGTCATGAACATATATACATTTATTATGCACTACTTTTCTAAATATTTTTTTCAATAGTCATTTTAGGCACATTTTTCACAGATGGGAGAACTCCTTTTGCAATACCTCATTTTTTTCACTTGGTGAAAAATAATTTTGTACCTTTGTTACTAAGAGATCTGCATTTATGGTAAACTTAATTTAAAAAAGAAAATGAATGATATTAATATAATTTTCAATTAGCTTTTATATATTTAAGTGCTGGTAAATCTGAAAATTGTCTGGTGCATTGGTGTGATTCTGTAGATAAAAAAAAAAAAAAAGGCTTTCATTAGCCAGTCTTATATGGATTCTCCTCTGTCATTATAAACATAAATACAGGATCCTAAGGCATGACAAGACCTTTCTAAACAGATTTTGATAGTCTTGAAAATATATTCTGACATGTCTCTCCTATCTATAGTCAATAAGATTATCAATAGGGTAAATGTTTTGGCTTTGGTCAATGTGAAAACTTCCCTTCTATCACCGGAGTGGCTATCAGCTGTTTGAATATTTAGATCCTCTTTCTGGGACTGCCTGTAAGTTCTACTTATTCTTGGCATGCATAATATAATACAGAAATAACATGGCTAGTGTTAATGCAGGACCTAATGTAATGCACTAGATCTCCTTTTTCCTTTTTAACGTTCTTTTACTTATCTCTTCGAGATCACCTCTCTTGTAGCCTCTCTTTACATGATGGAGTCTGCCTTCCTTACACAGACATGATGTTTATGCAATCTACACAGTGACAACACTTTGGATGCGTTTTGTAATGTAGAGGACACTCAGTAGGACATAGGTGAGGAGACTTGATCACTTGACCCCCTTTGTGATGTGGCATGCTTTGGGACATAACCTGAATGTGATTTAATGTTGCAAGTTAACTTTGAGCCATTATGTGCAATACTTATTCTTTCCAGAAATGAGTCTCCGCAGTGTAAGTCATTTAACCCATATAAACCATGCAGTCATTTACATTATTTGTTTCCTATTCTTCATGCTAATGTCTGCAAGAAAAAAAATAATAATTTATACCTGAATTTATTTTTAAACATTAGTTTTGTGCTTATTTACTTATTTTGCTACTACCATGCTACTGTGATTGAAAACATTGTATATACTAGGTCGATAATGTATTAAGCATTTGCTATATTTTCAATTGAAATGTATAACTATCATTTTGATCAGATTTTTGTTATATTTTTGGGGTGATGTGTTAAACTCGTTGACGTGTCTAGTTTTTCTAATTGCTGTATTGTGCTCCACATTTTCAGATGAAAAAGAATATTGATTATGTCTGTTTAGTATTACTTGATTGCAAAATTTCAATAGTTTTTAATTGTATGCTGGGAAGGTTATATTTATTAACTTTTTTTTTTTTTTTTTTTACCTGATATCATTTTGATTTTTATTAAGTCATTTCACATTTATACGTAAGTTCCGATTTTTATATTTTCTTCCTGATTAATTTACGCTACAATACAGAAGTCAGTTTTTATAGTTGGTTTGTAGTATTGAAGTAAAAACAAAGATCTAATGTCATATATTCATTTGCTGCCAACTGTTTGTAACTGTATGCATACATTTGAAGTATTTGTAATGTGAGATGTTGAACGAATAAAACAGCTGTGAGGAAGAATTATACGCCCAATGTTGATTTACAAGGATTAAGGTCCGCGTTAATTGATTTGCGCCCTGAATGTTTTCTAGTAAATCTCACACCTGATGCCATTGTTGTGTGACAGAACCTTTTTTGGTAGGTGAAGCTGAATCAGGTCAGAGGTATTTATAGGCTGAGGCTTATTTCAGGCCTCTGTGAGTGCTATTTCGCTTACCTAAACCTCCTAGCTTTTGTCCCAACAAAACCTTTTCTAGTCTAAAAAAAAAGTCTGTTTGGGGGCAACAAAATGTGCTTTTTAAAGTCACTGACAGATTGTACAACCTCAACACGCCTGTAAGCAGAATTCCACTTAAAAAGGCCAAATCCGGGGCGTCCAGTGGCCCAGGTGGTAGAGCAGGCGCCCCATATACAGAGGCTGTGTCCTCACTGCGGTGACCACGGGTTCAATTCTACATGTGGCCCTTTGCTGCATGTCATTCCCCCTTTCTCTCTCCTGTTTCCTATCTACTCTTCAGCTGTCCTATCCAAGGAATAAAGGCCCCAAAAATATCTTTAAAAAAAAAAAAAAAAAGGCCAAATCCTCAGATTATTAGAATCTTATTACAACTGGAAGATCTTCCAAGCAGAACAAACTCACTGGTCCTGAAATACTCAGTACTGAAAATCAGAGCAAACCACTGTACTTTGTATTGTCCTGCATATATTTATAGTTACTAGTTATGCAACAAATTATGATTTGATGCACAAAAATGATTAAAATGTGATTCACTTTTTAACGATGACATTGTTGTAGATAAAATTGTTAAAAATTGGCTCCACCTTTACCAACCACAATTCTTGTTACAATTTAATGCATCAGGAAAAATAATCCAATAGACTGACACTAATTGATGCTATTTATTTCACTCCAGTTACATTTTGCTACTAATACTTTTACTCCTGAACGTTTAAGAATGCCTCCTCCACTTTATGAGAGAGCTGGTGAAGTTTCTTAGCCTACCAAGATGAATGCAGCTTTTCAGATATGGCTTAATTTACACAAGTAAATATTTATTTTAAAAGAAAATTGGCGTTTTGAGATAGGGTGTCAGGCTTACCCACATCTAGAACGCCGTGCAATACTGCCACCTGCTGGCTGTCAGCACTACAAGCACAGTTTGAAACCACAGCATAAAAGCTCAAGCTGTACAGTTGGCCAAAGACAGAGCAAGTGTGTCCTCGTCAACCTCTAATGTAACGTTAGAGATCAGTAAGAAAAGATGTCCCCAGTTAAGACTGCTTATGTACCCTGGTTTAGCCCACAGCTGTGCTCCAGTCAAAGAGATGAAGCACAACCAGAGCAGCAGACCGAGCCTGAGCCCCCCTGTCAGGGCCAGAGAGGCAAGCGCGGGAACAAGCGGGGTAACGCTAATGTCAGAAAAGAAAAAAATCCACTTATTTTAAAAGTGAAATTACCGAAGTTCAACAAGAAGGTGACACCGGAGGACAAAACAACAAAAGAATTGATGGTGGAACAAGCCGCAAGAAAACCCGAGACGACTGTGAGCAGAGGAGGAGGAGGAGAACAGTGTGACGTTGCCGGTAATGTTACCGTGTTAACGGTACCTAAAACTAGTTAATTTAAGTTAGCTAACGTTAGCTAACCTGCTATTTCAGTTAGTGGTAATGCTAGCCAGTTGACTAGCAGTAACATTATCTGTGGTCCAGAGCAAATACATACATGAATAAATCAACTAAAATTTGCACTAGCTTATCTTAGGTGTACGTTAAGTTACACAGTCAGTGAAATATAAGTTACACTACTGAAGCATGTCTGTGAATATTCTCATTCATCCAGGTCATTGTTCTCTCTGGGCAAATTGAATCGTAGGCAACTGGACTTATATTTGTCTAGGAAGACGTTTCGCCTCTTATCCAAGGGGCTTCACATACAGTCCCTGTAACAAATACAATAAATGAATAACCATAAGAATGTATTTTTTAAAAAAAAGAAAAAAATAGTTGGACATGTCTTAACTATCCAGCTAATGTTTACACAAAGGCCATGACCTGTGATGAGGGGTCAAATGTAATGTTATGGATCACAAGCTAAAAGGTGCCAAACCAAGAACCACTGTCATTCTGTACAGTGCTCATGCCGCAAAACTACTTTTATAAGACATTATTTAATATGATTATTATTATTTTTTAATTTGCCATAAGTGTTTATTCAGCAGAATGTTTTTTTTGTGGTTGTATTGTGCAAAAAACTGTTAATAATTTTGAATTAAACACAAACCTGCTTAATTTAAATTGGCAAAACTAAGCCTAAATAAGCTATTATATAGTATTGTAGGTAGACTTCATTGTAACTGTCATATTCACATTCATTTTCTTTGATGCAGTTGCTGGCACTTATTCTGACCCTGTCGCTGGAGATGTTTTTGTTTTCTCCCAAAGATCCATCAGCAAAGCAGTGAATGAGAATGAAAAGGTAGGACCTAGGCAAAGTTTACATTATGTGCAATGACGAAGACCAACAGAAGAAGTTGAAAAAGGGAGAATCAGTACACTCAAGGTTTAACTCAATGAGAAATAAGAAATGAAACATGGTAACATTTTGAAATATGTAATTTTCCATCGGACAGCTGTACATTAAAATCCAAATCATCATTGTATGTGCATTTATGTAACAATTTTACTATGGAGATTATAAGTGTGTAGATGACAAAAAGCAGAAAAGCAGTTGGCTGTGCCTCTCACTCATTAAGATAACCATAGGGGTTAAATTATAGACACTCAGTATATCCTCAGCTACATTACAGTCTATATTGCAACAATTTTTGAAGTTAACATAATCACCTGAAGTGAAACTACAATACCAGTCATGGCCAATAAAATATCGAGAGCCCACTCATGGACTTTGACAGATGACATATAGTGTATGTGATATTTGCTTATTTATTGAAAATGTTCATAGATATGCAAACTATAGCCGGTTAAGTTAAAGTGGGTGAGTGTTCTGTTCCAGTAAGAAGTTTGGTAACGCAGACCATTTTCATAGTAGACATTTTGACATGTTCCAGTAGGTAAAGCAATGTCATAAATTGTATTATTAATAATGGCAGGATTCAGTTTTGTGTACTGTCATGGCTCATGGAGACACTTAAGCAGAACTGAGCAGTAATTAATGTTACAGTATTTTTTGTTCTTTTGCGACTATGACAGTCAGATTATTTTTTTTTTTTGGTGAAAAGTCCTGTTGATAAAACCACTGAGTCTGCTCCTCCTGATTCACCATGCAGACACACACTGTATCTTATGTGCCCATGAACCACACTACCGAGCTTTTCTATTCCCTCTTTATTTTCTGGCAATGGATCCCCTGTCCCGGATAGGCCAAGCTTGCTGTTCTTAGGACCATCTCCAAGGTGCTAGAGGAGAACCAGCTCATCAGACAGAGACTGGCCACCCTCAGACAAGCCACCTGAGGTTGCAGTGACTGACTGTAATGCCCCCCGACCATATCGTGTCACTTGCTGTTCACTATATATACTGTTCTACTTGGTAAAAACAATTTGTTCCTTGAACGTGAGCTGTTAAAACAGTGTTATAACAAGGCCCAGTTTGTTGGTTCAACTGGTAATGTCCTGTGAGACTCAGAGCAATGCGCATAAAAAAGTGTTTGTTAAATAGATTTTTTTTTTCTTTTTGTTCAGTGGACCATGCTGTTTTATTAAAAGAGTTCCTATTCAAATCACTGTGCTAAAGTGTTTTTTCAAATCAGTCCTTTTTTTTTTTAAACTGGACTAGACACAAGTGAGATACCCATTCATGCAGTCCGATACTGTGATTGTGCACCACATGCTGCCTTTGTGAAGCTTTTACCGTTTAGTGTAGACTGAGATGGTGTCTGAGCAGTTCAGTACATAATATTGTCTTTCTGTGCACATATTTTAATATTTTGTCCTCCTCATTTGCAAATGGGTGGGCAAAATATTATATACACATTAACAGTATCAAAGTAACATTACAAACAAATTTACAAAAATAAGTTCAAGATGGGCTTCATGAAACTGAAAGTTATTTTTGACATGGAGACCACTAACCCATATTACAGCCTGTGCAGAAATTACCATCACCTTGAAAAAAGAACCCCACCAGAGGGCACCACCACCTTTAATTTGACATTGTCCACTGTGGTAGGTTTTTTTTTTGTTTGTTTGTTTATAAGTTATTGGTCACACACCACTATACAGTGTAGTTTTATACTGTAGAATCATCAGTCAATTTCACAGTGCATTAGGAAAGTAATAACTGTGAATAGATGTGTGTACTATGAGTACTATAATTTTTCACTTGCTTGAAATGTACTTTTATGAAGTGAAGTGGAGAATATTTCCCTAAGACTGGGAAGTCCCGTGTAGTTTGTCTTCAAAACTAACCTAATATGAAGTTAGGCCTATGTGGTTACAAAGTATGGTTACTGATATTTATGTTTTGATTATGTATTCATGTAATGTATCATAATATTTATATATGTATTGAGCCGAACTTCACACAACATTCCATTTTTTATCTGTCACCAGAGGTCTCAGGTTTAGCCCCTTTATCATGATTTATACCAGCAAGGCAGCTTGAGAGCAGCATATGGCTGTGATTATTTTAACTGTAAAACAATCACTGTTAAACCACGCACAATTTACTTAAAATTGTTCTGCAGTTTCTTAATGTTTAGATTGATGAGCCTCATTGACTTTGTGTTAAGACCCTTTTTTTTTTTTTTTTACCCTGAATACAACATGGCAGCCCTATACAGAGTTCACTTTAACGTGTTCAGTCTATTAGTGCAGTATGTTTAATGCAGTGAGATAGTGAAGACCTTCTCAGCAGCTGTAGATATAAGCTGTATGATACAGAAATAACTTGTTGAAGCCTTTTTAATGTTTCAAGGCTTCTCATATAGATAACAAGCACTCTTGCTGCATTTAAGATTTCTGTACTGTCTCAGCGCCTGTGGTGAATGATTTGATTATTTTCTCATGACCTAGCACCTTTCCGCAGATTACTGATAAGTAATGTCATCAGTTTCCTGTATTTGATGCAGCTTCAGGCAGCTTGGATGTACTAAGATTTGTTATTGCACCATGCTAGACTCAGCGTGAGAAAAACACAGAAAACTGAAGATGCTCTTATTCTGATTCAGTCTCTTAAGTTCAGAGGCAGATGTACTCGGCAGCAAACAGAGCCGGTGGTTTTGAATCGGTAAACAGGAGGTTTATAGAAAGTGCTTTTGCAGCATTGAGGATGAATGGTTGTTGGGGTAGTGATTAGCAGTTAAACAGGCCTTTTAATCAGAGCTGCGGTCTGCTAGGAGACTGGCAGACTGTGGCAGCTGGACCTCCAGACCACACTGTAAAGTCTGTTGACCAGCAGTTTACTGCATTGTTTACATGGACAGAGGCCCCAGGATGTTGTGCAGTTCGAGACAAACTGGCTTTGCTGCAGAGGACCCGTTCAGAGAATAACTTAAGTCAGCAGAAACAGTGGTGGAGAAGAGACTGGTAAAAGACACTGAGCTATAAAACGTAATGTAAAGCAATAAAGTATGTTGTGTACAAGGTATTGTTTGGACCTAGCTGTGAGTTCATGTGTGCATAAATTCGCCTCTGTTTGGATTCAAAGCAGATTTCTGAGGTCAGAGTGCACGTATGGTTCTGATGATGATGGATGAATCATTATTTTTTAACACCTACTATCCCACATCCTGACTGAGTGTGAGAAACCTGTCATCTGAGAGCAGATTTAGTACCAGGTGAGCTGGTTCATTCCTTGTTTTTTACTCAGTCACGTCTGTCTTATTTTGATCAAACTAATTAAGGGTTAATCTAATTCCAAGTGTCAGAATCCTTTTACCTCTGCTGTAGTCTCCATCAGCTCTTCAGTTGCAAAATGCCACCTAAGATTACCATCTAGTTTTTTCTTGTCAACCATTCGATCCTAAGCTTTGAGTGTGTAATGTATTTATCAGACATTCTTACAATGAAATAGCTGCCTTTTTGACTGGAAACAACAATACCGAGAGCAATAACAGTGAAGTACAACAGTGAAGGTAACTGACTATAAAAACCAAAACAATTGGAAAGATTCTGAAATGCTACTGAAAGCAGGTTTGTCATAGACAAGTGCACTTAACAATTTTAATAAATTGTTGTATAGCAAGACTAAGACCGGCCATGCTAGCGGCTCCGTGGGGTTTTACTTTGCTACACTTGTGCTTTAGCTAAATGCTAACATTATATTACCATGCTAACATGGTTAAGACGTATATGCTAACATGCTGAACGTTTAGCTGGTACGACATTTGTCATGTTCACTGTCTTAATATAGTGTACTACCATGTTAACTTTGCCAATTAACTCTAACAGCAAAGTACAGATAAGGCTGATGGTAATGTAGTTTTGCAGTTATTTGGACGCATACCAGCATATCGGATAAAATTTGACCCAAGGATGACGCCAGAGAAAGGTCAGGTGATGACCAAAGTTGTTCCAATTTAAACAT
>JAPZDX010000025.1:7649104-7659168 GCA_029783625.1 Naso annulatus
GGTGTGGTTTTTGTCATGACCGTTTTCACACTTTGATAGTCTCACCCTGGTGAGTGGGCTAAACATGGTTTGTCATTTGGCCATATATTATTTTGTTACACTTTAAAGCTACAGTTTGTCATCCCGAGCTGTTTGTAAAAGCAAGTAAAAGCTTATTGAATGACATTACATTGACGTTTCGACTGCAACTCTCTTTTGTTGATATGTGGTGATACACCATTAGGACAGAACATTAGAAGATGAGAGCGCAGTTTATCCAGATCTGTTAAAAGCATCTCATTTTATCACTGGGCCAGTACTGGAAAAACAAACATGGTTGCTGTTTAGACATCAGTTATGGGTCGCAGAGAAGAGGAAAAACTGGTGTGATGAAGCAAAGCATTTACAAGTTTGACGCTTCTGTGATATACATCAGTTTGTTTACAGAAATTTTCTATTAGGATGCTGCATTTATGTTTGCTAAGCATGATGACGGGAGTGGATTTTTAGTGAATTTTCGGCTGCATGTTTATCTTTGCCCCTCCCAGGTTCGACATATCCTCTGCGAAAAACATGGTAAGTGCATGGAGGCGATGGAGAAGCTGAAGGCTGGAGTCCGTTTCAGTGAAGTAGCGTCACAATACAGTGAAGACAAAGCAAGACAAGGAGTAAGAGCGCACACAAACTTTTTTTTTTTTTTAATTAATTAATTTTTTTTAGCTTTGGTCCCTGTTTTTTAACTGCATTGATCCTCTGTGTGTTTCCTCTGGTAATGTAGTATTGAAATGTTCTATTTAACCTGCGGTGATTAATATAGAAGATTTTACATAGTTTATACAGGTCTAAACCTCATGAGTTTTCATGGTTGGTAAATTCTGGACTGATGAATAATAATTCTTGGCTCCCACAGTTATTTGGTCTAACTGCTTTTTCTTCCTGTATACATTTCCTCCTGCGCCCCACCAGAACACCTACACTGGTGTCCTCTCAGCTAACTGAAATCTTCGGGGGATTAACGCTGTCACTCAGGGATAATACCTAAAGTATCAGTAGTTTTTAGAATCATTACAATGCCACAAAGTTTTTTTCCCCACCCTTTCTTATTTGTGACATAATCTGGCAACTGAAGCCATAAACAGAAGTTCCTGCATTGCTCATAGTTCATAGTCAGTTCAATGAACCTTTTGAACCTTTTTGCCTTTGTTGTTTATGTTTACTTGCGTTTGTCCTGACTTGGCATCCACATTCGGCACATGCTATGTGTTTTCTTCATGATTGTTATGTTCATAACAGGGTGATCTGGGCTGGATGACGCGAGGGTCGATGGTCGGACCATTCCAGGATGCAGCGTTTGCCCTTCCTGTCAGTTCCATGGATAAACCTGTCTACACAGACCCTCCTGTCAAGACGAAGTTTGGGTACCACATCATTATGGTAGAGGGGAAAAAGTGACGTGGGATGGCTCAGCGCTTGAAATGAGGACGTACAAATTCTACAGCAAGCTTTATTGAGAAACTGATTGACGTAGCTTGCTGTTTCAACACAGTGGTTTCTTCAACAGAATGTTTATGAACAAGAAAATGAAATGATCCTAATGACGTGTCTGCTTTGTCTTTGGTTAAATGTACACTACCTTACTGACAAGTCAGCTGAAGGGGATATTCTTACATGTTTAACGTGAGCATTCATGTAATTCACTGAATTTTCTCTTGCAGCTTGATAACATTTGTGGAAATCAAACCACAGATGACCAAATAAATGCATTTTTTGCTCAAGTACAAAATCTGTGAGAATTGTTTGTGCATACAAGAGAGTGACAGAAGAAGTGTTGACCTTCCTCCAGAAAACTTCTGCTTTTATGTTTCTCCAGAAAGGGATGTATGATATCTCGTGAATACCAAATAATTAGGCATTAAGTTACTCTTTGTCATCATGTATTGTGGAAATAAGTAACAATTAGCTGTTTGTGTTAAAAAAAAAAGTTTAAATTTTGAATTAGTTTATAAATATGATAGAAAACAACAATATGACCATAACTGACATTAACAACGATGGGATTTTCAATTAAAGGTTGGGGTTGCTGTTAACCAGTGATTACTTTCATTATCAATTGTTTTGCATTTTTAACAGGTCATTTATAGACAATAGAAAATTAGAATATTTATTGCAAACTAGGGCCTGACCGCTATGGAATTTTGGGGGCCCATGCCAGTGCCCATATTAGGGAGTAAGAAAATTCCAATATCCAAATTGGGCCAGTATTCTATATGCAATATTTTGAATGTGATAATCAAATCTGCGTGGCATAGATACATAATGGAGGCATTATATCTAACAAACTTAATTTCAACCCTAGTGTAAACCACTAATGCAGCCAAAAGAGCAGTAATCCTTGGGATTGAGTTTTTCTGACAGGTGGGCTTTGAGGTAAAATAAGGTGCGTAGTTCACCACTTCTTAATTTCCCTGACACAGACATTTCTATTCTTCATCAATGCTGTCCATACGTCCCTGGTTAAAGCTAGTGATCAAGGATGATCCGTTCAAGTCAGGAAAACATGATTAACTTCCATTTTTAACCCCGGTGTGGCGATTTTGTTGTTTACATCCAGAGCGCTAGGGGGCAGTAGCCGCAGAAATTCTGACAGCTAACATAGCATCAGGAAAAGACAGTTGACGTTACTACGCCTTGCTAGATGATTGGCGAGGTAAGATGGCGGCGCCAGAGGAGCCAGAATTATCTCAGGCGCAGACCGAAAAACTCCTTCAATTTCAGGTAGACAGCCTAAATTCTCCACTAACACCTGACTGTTAGAAATCCCATACAGTAATAGTTGATCGTCAATACTGCTCTCCCTTAAATCGGTCGAAGCGTGCATGTTAAAACGCTTTTTGCACAGTCAACTTCGATAACGTTAACGTTACCCCCAGCCCCTGACGTTAGCCGTCAACTTGAGTCAGAGCTAACGTTAGCAAAGCCAGCTAATATTAGCTAAGTTAGCCAACAAGTTAAGAGACTTTAAGGGCCATGGGTGTGACTTGAACAGCTTAACAATTGCTATATTTTACTCTAAGACATATACTCAACCCAACTTTGTTCGACAGCGCCACTTGTGCTTTGGTTTTAGTCTCATTTTCGACTTAACGTGAACGTCAACTTGGCTAACGTTAGGATTCCACAGACGCTCCCCTCTCAGCACTTGGCTAGCACAGCAGTCATGATCGAGCTGTCACTGAAGTTTCTCGGCGACACAGCTACTTTAATTATGATCAGTTCAATTGTTGGTTTTCACAAAAGAAACTATGATGCACTCCTCTTCAATCTCCAGCGTGTCGTATATTAGCTTCCTGCACATTTCTACATGAGTTCACATTCTGAACGCCAAGTTGGCTGTTGGAAATTACCTGACATGTTGGGAAGCTAGCTAACCTTTAACGTCATCTTGCTTGGGATAACGTAAAACGATTTTGTTCTCTCTTCACGCTGACGTTAATTTCGAGTTAAAATACTCGCCTAACTCACTGTTTGTTAGTCCACTACATTACTGTAGTTTTGTAATTAATTATTCCGTCTGACAATTGAGCATTTGGAGTTTTCTATGTTTTCTTGCAAACTTCTTTGATTAACTGACATAGCAAGTCATTGTGTGTTAGCCCATGACCGCAGTCAGACGTGCTTTTGTGAGCATTTTGAGGCCTTCAGTGTAACTGTTTCTCATGTTGAACAGGACCTAACTGGTTTGGAATCAATGGACCAATGTCGTCGAACATTAGAACAGCATAATTGGAACATAGAGGTAAAGTTACAAATCAAAAGAGATTTTTGTGATTCTGTGTACATTTTTATTCCTGTTGAAATGGTAGGGACTGTGCTGGTTTGTTTCGATTCATCTGAAAGGAGCTTCTCTTAAGTATGATGGGTTTAAATGGTTGTATTTCAGGCTGCAGTACAAGACAGACTCAATGAGCAGGAAGGAGTGCCCAGTGTGTTTAACCCTCCACCCTCCAGACCATTGCAGGTCAATACAGCAGACCATAGAGTATATAGTTACATCGTCTCACGGCCACAACCCAGGGTGGGTCTGCAGCTTCTTTTTATGTTTATGCTTTAGTGTATAATATCTGTATGGTTTTAATATATTTAATTTGACATTTTAAAATTAGGTTCCACAATGCTCTTACAATACTCTGTAAACCTGTTGCTCAGGCTTTACAGAAAGCTTCATCCTATGAGGACTTCTTTAGTGTGTCTTTATGTTTGTATACATAATAAACAAGATGACTGTGTGTTACTTAGAATCCAACTTTTGAATAACCACTAATAAGTGATGTCTCCATATATAATCAACTTTTTATGGCACAAAACAAAGGAAAGCATTCTTATTTAATTTTGTTTTTGACTCATTCTCTGTAGTTTAAATTGTAATAGACTGCATTGGTTCTTCTTTTCAGGGGTTACTGGGATGGAGTTACTACTTGATAATGCTGCCATTCAGATTTACATATTACACACTGCTGGATATATTCAGGTAATTCAAGATTTGATTCAAATTTGTAACAGTTGGATTGAAACTTTTAGCTGCAGAACTGCAATTTATTATATTTTTTTTAAATTAATTTTTAAATTTTCGTCTTCAAGGTTTGCCCTGCGGTTCATCAGGCCAGATCCTCGTGGCCGTGTGACAGACCCTGTTGGAGATGTCGTGTCCTTCATTCATAATTTTGAGGAGAAGTATGGTCGATCACACCCAGTATTTTACCAGGGAACATACAGCCAGGTGGGCTCAGAGATGTGGAGTCCCAGTGACCAATTACAAACACACATCTATACTCTCAAGTCAATTTCAGTTGTTGGACATGCTAAAATTGTAAAATGTTGCATTGCTTTTGTTCACCCTGAAACATCCAGGCACTGAATGATGCCAAACGGGAGCTCCGCTACTTATTAGTGTACCTTCACGGGGATGATCATCAAGACACTGACGAGTTTTGCCGGTATGGAAATGACTAATCTACATCATCTACGTAACCTGAGTGACAGCTAGTAGGATTTGTTACATAGAGCTCATTTTTCCTTGGTAACTTGTTTTGCTGTGTGTGAAAGTTTGCTGAGATTGTTTTTACTTAAGGTACAACGTGGTTGTTCTGCCATTTGTTTCAGAGCAGATCTGTTCCCCGTTAAATTTTTGGTTTGTTGTGCTGCTGATCTGTCATTTTCTAGCTCAACACTATGTACAGAAGAGGTTGTAACCTTCCTCAACACGCGAATGCTCTTTTGGGCCTGCTCCACCAGTAAGCCTGAGGGCTACAGAGGTATGCAAATATGTTGTTATTTAATCCACAGTTTTCTTGTCAGTCAGCTGTTGATCATGTTACACAGGTTCTTGAAAAATATCTGTGAAGTATTGCTTTTGAATCTAGGCATGCTTGCAATTTTCATGTCCTGAATGAAAGACAAACTCAAACTTAAGGATTTAAAAGTTGATAGAGTGCTTTTCCTTATTTTTGCCCAATGAAAGACAAAAGAACAAAGTTAAAGAGCTGATTGTTCTTCATTGTATTAAATTTCCAGCCAGGTTTTAAGTTTTCTGTTTCTGATACAAGGAACCTAAAAGATATTTGTGTTGTGGAAGATTTTCAAAGTAATTTGGACTTGGTTCCAGGAAGAAGATGGATGCTGAGATTTCCTGTATTTTGATACTTTGAATGCCAAAAGAAAATTCCATTCACCTCTATTGTGTTAGGATGGCAATTGAAGTCTTAGTTGAAAAATACAAACGAGCACACGGGTTCAATGGGATATGGCTTGTTTTCTGTGTTGGTGTGTCTGGATGAAAAGACCATCTAATTAAACTCATAAAATGTATTGTAGCACGGAATTGAATTTATATTGTTTGGGTGCGTTTCAGTGTCTCAGGCATTGCGGGAGAACACCTACCCATTCCTGGCCATGATAATGCTGAAGGACCGCAGGATGACAGTGGTTGGCCGACTCGAAGGTCTCATTCAGCCAGAGGACCTCATCAATCAGCTCACCTTTATCATGGATGCCAACCAAACACATCTGATGTCAGAGCGCCTTGAACGGTACCAAAAAAATAGTAGATTCACTTTTGATTTTTTTTTTTTTTTTTTTTTTTTAAGTGAGACATGTCCATTTACATTGGTGAAGACCGCAAGTTATACGTTGAGGTGGTTTTGAGATGAGGATGGAAGCTCTAAGACCTGAAACATGGTCCACGCATGTGTGCGAACGCAGATGCCGATGGAGACTTTGCAAGACCAACGTCAGGCGTCGTCGCGTTTTGGAATGTGTCACCTGAAAATCATAATCCGACACAAACGGGCTGCATTCTAAGCGTTGCAGCTAGTGGGCGCTATAGCATGAAACCACGAGAGGAAGAACTGGGAAGGGATGATCACATTTACCCAGTGTCATACTTTCTCTTCTTGTGGTTTCATTCTGGAAGTATCTCCGCATCGATTCATATGGGTTGAACAAAGGTGGTGAACTCTCCGTCCTTCCTCCTTGTGCGGTTCTACGGGTGCACATCCCATTTTCTCATTCTCTTTTATTCCTTTTGTAGGTACAGCAGTACACATTCCTCCACTAGGGCTGGCCGCGAACATCCGAATGATTCAGAATTCGTTCGGCACAAAGGCGTTCGAATTTCAATTCAGGGTTTGGAGGGTTACTTTTTGTTTTTGTAGTTACAAGGTGAAGTGGTTGACATCTACCCCTACGAAATGGGACACCCCTTTTGAAAGCACGATAAGTCATCAGTAGTCTGCAGTGGCTTTCACAGCAGATACAACATGTTTTTGCCAGAGCTGTAGGCCTACGACACCACTTTATGAACCTCCAGATGCTGTTATGAACATAAGATACGACGCTGTGAAGTTTTTCACCATTTACAGGACTTCCAAAACAGATACAGTGCAGCAATAATTGTTTTAATCAGCTGCAATAATGCAACGGCAAGCCCTTGTTTCTCCTGATGTCCTTATCTGGGCAATTGAATCGAAGGCAACTGGACTTAGTAATATGTGTGTGAGGACGTTTCGCCTCTTATCCAAGGAGCCTCATCAGTTCATGCGCGTCTGACCAGACTAGGCTAGCCTAGATAACTGACAACTTCTTAACGGAGCAGTGCGACTCAGCTTTATACTACATGATGATGTTAAACCCAGACACAAGTAAGTTCTTGGTAAGTTTTCCAGCATGTGTAGGACCTCTGTAACTGATACAGTGCAGAAATTATTATTTTATAGGCCGTATTTATTGGAATGGCAATACCCCGTTTTTCCTGAGGTCCCCACTTTGGCTGTGTGTGGAAACGGAGCACTCCCACACACCCCACAGAATGATGTTATGAGCACAGACATGTCGTTAGGTTTTTTTAATGTGTCTGGGACTTCCATAATTAACACAGTGCAGCAATAATGGTTAAATTGGCCGTAGTTAATGACAGAAAATGAAAAGTCCTCCCTTCTTCTGAATGGGCTAATATAAGCGGGCTGTGTTTATTCCCTTCATTCGTGCTAAGCTGTACAATGACGCATTGCAGCTGAATGAACTGTAGCCTTTGGTTATGAACGAACATTTAAAAGGCTGACAGTATCAACAAAGGTTCGGAAGTTCATTCGTTAATGCTAACGAATGTCTGAAGACAAAAAATGCCATTTGGGTCAGCCCTGTTTTCCACAGACGCAATATTTGTTTAGTACTATGGCCATAGCTACACCATGCTCTGATCAAGTTTATATTGCCTCCTTGAGGATTGGTATTTATAACCTCCACCTGTTGGCATCTGTGTTCATGTACTTGTGTGGACCATATTTAAGGCCTAAATGTGACAGCTGATGATCAAGTAGATTAATTCATTTTCAGTCTCACGGTCACTGTCAAAAATGTAATAAAACATGTAAGATACATTTAACACAAATTTTAACCAATTTGTAAAGACATTTCTTGTTTAATTTAGAAGTTCTCCTTGCTTTTTATGTCGTTTGACTTTGTTTTGATGCTTCGGAAAGTTTTATTGTTTGTAAGTATAGATAAATGTTTGTTTCAGAGAGGAGAGGAACCAGACTCAAGTGCTAAGGCAGCAGCAGGATGAGGCCTATCTGGCCTCCCTCCGTGCTGACCAGGAGAAGGACAGAAAGAAACGGGAGGAGGAGGAGCAGCTAAGGCTAGAGGAAGAGAAGGTCCGACAGACTGCTCTCGCTGAGGAGCGAAGACGACGAGTGAGTCTCGTTTTCCATAAAAATGATGTCGTTCATGACGCTTTACACACTGAGACTTCACAGAGTGAATTTTTCAGAAGACACCGTCATCTCTTAACATACACACAAAATTTCCTTAATCTTTAACTTTGCTGTTTTTAACAACCTCTGATTTATAAAGTGTATAGGTTTCTGGTTTTAGATTACCTTCAATGCACCGTGTGTGTGTGTGTGTGTGTGTGTGTGTGAGTGTAAAACTCGGACATGAACAGCAGAGGGCAGAAGCAGCACGCCTGTGAATGACTCCAAACAGTAGTAGAGAATCTCAGCATACTTTATTTCATGGCTATTTTGTTACAAGCCCATCAGTGTGGAATAATAATAATAATAACTAGCTGGCTATTCATATGAATAAAAAATACCTTTCAAATGTTTATTATACTGTGATATCTGTCTTACTTACGTTAGCTACTTAAATCTGCCTTATTTCTCGTTCTTCGGTAATTTAATCCTTTCCTTTGCCTAGTTTGTCTCTCTAACTGAGGAGAAAATGCTGTACACACACAGTTATTTGTCAGGACTTAACAAATGATTGACTTCCCATCACTTTGTCAGTCACTCATCTTCAGAGTGGAGAGTGTGGACTTTGGAGAGGGCAGCTCTGTAGAGTCTCATAATTGCAGCTTCATGACATTTCTGAAGCAGCAGCCTCAATAACTTAAGGTCTTGCTCAACCTGTTTAACTTCTTGAATAGGGGAAAAAAATGCACTGGCTTATTTGTACTTCTTTAAACCAATCACAGTTGTCTTGGGCAGTGCCAAGCCCAGGATGCAGCAATTGTGTCCTTGCAAAAAAGTCAAGTAGTACAGCAGAAGGGGAGGAAAATGGCGATTGAAAGGGAGGCTTATACTCAACTTTTATTTCCTCTGACAGACTAACTTACACTGGACAGAAATGGGTTTAACTGTAACTTGACAGGTTGAGAGGCATTCAAGTGACGTAGTGATTCTAGTTAATTCTTGTTGTCAAATTTTGTTTCCAGACACTCGAAGAGGAGAAGGAAAGGAAATCAGAATGTCTTCCCCCAGAGCCACCTGCAGATGATCCAGAGAGTGTCAAAATAGTGTTTAAGCTGCCCAATGACACACGAGTAGAGAGACGATTCCTCTTCGGGCAGTCTCTCACTGTAAGCACCTGTTACCAAGACCTTGTGTACACGGCTGGTTGATTCATCTCATTGACTGGTGTTCAGTGGTAGTTTGAAATGTCTGTTTTAGAGAAAAACCTAATTAATATTCATTTAGCCACACACATACAAGTTTGCTCATCTGTTACAGATTTGTTCCACATAATTAATTCACTGCATGGTCTTAAAACTTAACAGATTTTGCATTTTTGTAAATAATTGTTCTCCATATGTGCAAAGCATTATCACATGTTGTCATTTTCTAATTCACCGTACTTTTTTTTTCTTTTACAGGTAATACATGACTTCCTTTTCTCGTTGAAAGAATCCCCAGAGAAGTTCCAGATAGTAACAAACTTCCCTCGCCGAGTCTTGCCATGCCTACCGACTGAAGAACAGCCCAACCCCCCCACACTGAAAGAGGCAGGACTCAGCCGCTCCGAGGTCCTTTTTGTTCAGGACCTTACGGACGATTAACAGATGACATACCTCCTCTACGTGAAAACACATTTTCCTTCAATGCCCACCCTCTCCTCCTTTTTTTCTTCTGTTAAATGGCCAAGGGATCATTGAGATAAAATTCTAACCTGGAAAAAAAATTAACCACCTTGCATCCAGTCCTTGTTTGGTTGTGTTTACAGGGTTCCCAGTAGCCTGGAAAGTCTTGAATTTT
>JAPZDX010000025.1:7678411-7692103 GCA_029783625.1 Naso annulatus
AACATGGCCTGGCACTGAGGATCCAGGTGAGGATAATAATAATAATAATGATAATAATAATAATAATAATAATAATAATAATAATAATAATAATAATAAAAACAACTGACCAGAGGAAAACAGTCTTTATTAGAAAAACAACAACAACAAAAAAAACAAACTTACTAAATAAACGTAAACTACATGTTCCACTTTTCCTTTAAACTTTTGAACAATAGTAAAAATTGCAGTTACTTTTGGACTATATTTTGTCATTTCTCATGTTTTGTTAATATTATAAAATAAACAGGCCTACTCATTCTTCTTCTTTGGGTTTTAGTTGTGGTTTCAGAAAGTGCAAGTGCTGGGACGTCAGTAGCAGCAGTCAGTGTAAGTATGAATGAAACACAAATAACTGACATGAATTCAGTTAATGAGATATGTGACGCGATTTCAAGGCATTCTTCTTCAAATTTCTCTCTGCTTTCAGGCTACCGACCTTGACTCTGGAATAAATAGGCAAATCGAGTTTCAAGTAACTTCAGTCCAATTTGTAGACAACAACGATGTTACCACTGACATGAGGATGCTGTTCAGGGTCGTCACCACGCAGCAAAATGACATTTATGTTGGAATTATTCAGTAAGTACAAAGTCATTCATCAGCATCATGCTGCCATATCTCATTCTGCTCTAAAGACATGTTTGGGTTTTAATACAAGCTTTGCTGTTTATGAACTCTGGATGGGTACCAGGCACAGGCTCAGGGTCCTAAATGGGAATCAGAAAGGCCCCTGGACCAATGTCTCGGTTTATAGGGACTGTAATACTTAATTGTGGCAAGTCATCAAACAACTACAGAGCAAAATAATCACAAAGATACACAAAGTGATTACAAAGAGATGTAAAGTGTCCACAAAGAGACACAAAACAAAAACAAAGAAAACTACGCAGAGATACATAGCTACAACATAGAGATTTAAAACAGAGAGGCAAAATGTCACAAAAACTCACAAAATGAACACAAAGACTACAAAAAGACACAAAGTGACTACAGAGACAACTACAAATACAGGAGGCAAGGAGAGATCAGTTTATGAGTTCGTCCTCTTTCCACAGAACTACCGAAAAGCTGGACATGACACTGAAAGGCAAGTATTTGGTGACAGTGTCTGCAAATGACAGCGGTGGCCTCTCTACAGACACTGTACTGGAGGTAAGTAACTGAAGCTGGACTTTTATGCAGGAATCACCGCGTAGAATTATCACGTCTGTGTCGTATTTTTCAGCCCTTGTTTATACTTTGCTCTTTTTATTTTGCAGATTTTCACAATTGATGAAAGCCACAGAGTTGAACTTGAATTTACACGTGCTATATCTGAAGTTGAAGCAAATCTAGATGCAATTACCAGGTAGTCTATTATTTAATTTCATCTCTCTATACTGCTGACAATTTCTTTTTCTATTAAAAAAAAAAAAATTGTTTAACAGTTAAATCCACTTGCTTTTCTCTGATCTTTACATTTTCTAGGGCTCTTACTGCTGCCACCATTACTAATGTTGTAATTGTTGCAGTCAGATCTGACAATTCTGCAATTTCCAGGTAGGTTCCCTCTCTAGTCACCTTTAAATGAAAATCACCACACATAGAATAAATTATACCATTTTTCGTTAACAGAAACACCAAAACAATCTTCAGCTGGTGTCCACTAGGTGGTGCCAGTGTTCCTGTTAATTCCTATTGTTAAGGACAAATAGTTTGTTGACAGTTGTGGATAATTATGCAACAACAAATTTGATATACTTTAGTTTTAAACAGCAGAAAATGGTGCACTTATGGTGCATGAATAAATTGCTTTCCTCTTTTAGGGAAACAGCTCCCACTTTCATTGATGCATATTTTGTCTACTCCAATGGGACCGCTCTCACCCCTGTTAAAGTGGGAGAAATGCTCTCTGAACCTGAACATTATCTTGCTCTGACAAAGCTCGGCCTCAAGAATGTGGTAAGTATGAGCAATTTTAGAGATGATGTTTTATTTTCTGAAAGGGTTTCTTTTCAGAAGTGTTATATTTACTTTAGTTACATTATCAACCTCCAAAAAAGCAGCCACATGTGCCCCTTGTGTTTTAATTGGAGTATTTTTCTATCATGTCTTTTTCTACTAGCTAACTCTCAACTGTACTGGAAGAGATTTTCTTTTATACGGGACAGTGAGTTCCTGAAAAAGAACTCCAAGTAAAGCTAATTTAAGGCCAGACTGGCACTACTTCCTTTACCTGCAGAAGGTTTTTTTTAATCTTGGTGTATCAAATTTAAACACTGAGGAGGCAAACTTTCGAGATGTCGAAATCACTGATCTAATGGAACTGACCATCAGACAACTAGTTAGATATAACTGCTGTGCAAAATTAAGTAAAATATCCAACATATGAAGTAAAACTACGACATAATGAGCTCGTCATTTAATGTGCTTCTGCGGTTAGTTTGTATGAACTGGCTGTTGATAGAGAGCAAAGGTGCAGCCAGGAGGAGGGATTCTGGGTTTCAAATCCAAAAAAATGACCTCAGTTTAATTAATCACCACTATTATTTCCTTCATATTTTACTATTACTTAGAATATATGATAACTATAATGACAGAGAGGTTAAATTAAGAATGGCACGATGTGCATGTTTGAAATATAGTAATAATGCTCTGATGCAAAGACAAATTCTTCTTATTATAGAATCTGTCTTTTATCAGTAGTAAGTTATAAATTCAAATATTTCCACACTATAGTATTAGATCTGACAAACTACATTTAAATGAAACCTCATTGATCCACAGACTACAATACGCTAAAGACAGATTTCTTATGTCTGTTCAGGGGACGGATCAACAGCCCACAGAAGAACCAGACCTTCTGAGGTACATCCTACTTGGGGTGTTGGGAGGCCTCATCATCGTGCTGCTTGTCCTCACCACTTCCTTGATATGCACTCGCAGAAAGTAAGAAAAGGGATTTAAAAATAAAGTTAGGGACAACACTAGACAGGATGCTTTGTTTATCCTGGCAAAACCACACTTCACAGATTCCAAAGTATTACTGATCTTAAAACATCTACCTGACATAAAATGTCTGTTTACTCTGTCTGTTTACTAATCGACTCACCTCACACTACAGCTACAGCAGGAAGCTGAAGGCAGCTAAAGCCAAGAACTCGATGGGGATGTATGACAACCAGAATATTGGCCCTGTTGTGCCTGGAACCAACAAATACACCACGGAGGGGTGAGGAGCCAACAGTGTCGACAAGATTAAACAATGAGTACGTGACATTAATTGTAACGTGTGTGTGTGTGTCATAATTCACTCACAGGGCTAATCCTGTTCTCAACCTCAACATTGACACAATCATGGACGTGGACGTGGACGGCTCAGATGTGGACAAAGTCAGGTAAAGGAAAGCTTTCTGTGACTTCTTCCACCGTCTGTTGCAGTTTAACACAAGACGACACTCTGCACTCTGCAGCAGTGCTGGTTAATAAACTGGGAATGTTTCCAGGTGAACAGTTTGTCCCAGCGCGCTCACCTAAGCATCTTATGACGAATTGGTTTTTGACTCCAAATGTCTGCAAGTGATCTTGATTTAAATCAGACACCTTAAAACTTATTTCAGAAAAAAATAATTATTTTTGCTAAGTAAAAGAATATGGACATTACTTTGAGCCCTTTGTTTGTCTTTTATCTCTTAAGCCTCTACTCCCTGGATGGCGATAATGACACCTACAGTTCCAAAAAAGAAGCAGAATCATTCGAGGTGAGTTGACATTTTAGAGCTCATCCTCACTTGTACTAAAGTATGGTCTCATTTTAAACTTGTCTGCTCCTTCTAAAAAATGATCTAGAGCGACAGCAAGCCTCCAGTGTACATTGAGCCTCTTGATGAAGCTTTGGCTCATCGAGGTGGGAAGAAAAGCGGCGGCAATCCTAGAACGGGAAAAATTAACCCTATGTTCAACACTGAGGAGCTGTGATAGACGTAATGAAAGGAGAGAGTCCTGACCAGAAGCCTCAGATGGACAAATGTTGCTTCCCTGTAATCAGGCTGACCAAATTACAAATCAAATGTACAGATGTGACTGTATAAAGTTCTCCTGTCTTCAAATAGCACAAGATTCGTGGCACCAAAGGCTTTGGATTTGCTTTGCCTAAAAACATTCCACTGAAGGAAAAATGAAACTGAAATGGGAAACTCCATAAAACAACACAATAACATTACAGAGTGTACTGATCTTGTGGAATCTGGCTCAGATATTGAATAAAGAAATGTTTTGCTTTTTCAGCAGATAGTTTAACACTGTGCTGGGGCTATTTGACTTTAAATTGAATTTGGCTATTTGCCCTCTTGAGTTAGATGAAAAGATTCATGTGACTCCTAAAGATAAGTAACTACCAAGTGGTAGCCACCTTAGCTTAGCAATAAGAGTGGAATCACAGCTAACAGCTTCAGTTAGTAAAAAAGAACATGCAAAACTTCAGCCTGAGCCTGACTAGCTGTTTTCCTGTTTCTTAATGCTGAAATAAGTTAGTTGCCTTCTGGCGATGGCTTCATATGTACATCAAGATATGAGAGTGGTATAAACCTTCTCATCTTTTGACAAGACAGCTAAAAATCATCTCTGTCACAATTTCAAATTCTTCATATATCTGTCTTTACATAAACCTTATCTAGACAATGAAAAAAAAGAAGCATTTGTTGCACATGTGAATCTCTTTATTTTTGTTAATGTATTAAGCAATTGTTTAAAAACTGTTGGTTTGCTTTAAAATGAAATCTTATGTCAACATACAGTCCTATTTTTTTGTTGCAGCTGATGTTACAAAAAAGAAAATCAAAAGGGAGAACAGAAATATTGCATAATGTCAATGTATACAAGAAATCCCTCTTAATGACTGCACATCAGCCAAATGGTTTAGTGTTATGCATGTCTTGTATGTCACTTCTTGCTTTAGGTTTAAGATACTTGTTGACACTTGTTGCTGAAAGAAAACGTCATGCAGCGTGACTTCCTGCAGGCAGCAAATTGGAAAGATTATTTAATTTTATTTACTGACATCTAAATGAATGTATCACAAGTGCAATCTATGAATAAAATTGATTTTTTTCACATCTCAAATGTGCATTCGATCCCACTTCTATGAAGTTAATGTGTGAACACCAACATCACTGACACTGTAACAACTGCTAAATTAAAACACAGCTAAAGTAAGTTTCATCACATATTTAACCAAACCACTAATAATGGCCTTAAATTACAATAAGTATTAATGACAAGAAATACCTTCATGTTAGGAGTGATTACTCTTCCCAATTATCATGATTGTGCTCGTCATGAGTTCATTTTTATACTTTTCACAATACAAACAAGTCAAAACAATGTGTCAAATCTAAAAGCAGAGTATAAGACGTACAGAAGCCTGCCTCCAAGGTAAGGGCTCCTCTTACACACAGATCAAGGCAACATTTAGGCCAAGTTTAACCTCCATACATTCGAACCAAAATGACCTCCAGATTGTAGCAACTGCCCACGAGTTGCTACATTACAAACTGTCACTCTACCGTCATCTCTCTCTGTTGAAGCTGTGGTCGTAAACCAGGAGGATTACCATGGCTTCACATCATCTGAGGTGCATAAAAAAAGCATCAACACCTAAAATGACTCATGAGCAATCGAGTGGTTTCGGGTGAAAAACATAAAAAGAGGAGAGCTAACAATGACATTGATACATCAGCCTCATTTTTCCGTGAAACGTGGAAACATTATACTGCAAAAAATAACCCATCTTGTATGGCTGATTCTCAGTGATCAATGCGCTGCAAAAATTGTATATCAAATGCTTTTGTGCTTTTTTCTGTCTCGTGCAGGGAGGTGATTTGCTTCTCAAGACAAAGTGAATCACTGTGTCACAAATACCTGCATCAGATTTCATGTGACTTTCCAGCACAGTGCTTATTTTCTGTAACCAGTTGGGGTATTTTTCTAGATTGTTTTGTCATTCAGTGGTATGAGCTTTAGAGCAACAATTCGGTTGCTGCATGTTCTTCATCATCAGACGGAAGGGGTTTCTTCTGCGTCGACTCACCTCCCCATCCTGCTCTCCCCTCTTCCCTCCCCGGCACTTTCCCGAACCCCCCTGAATGGACTCTGAGGAGAGAGGCATGACCGAGGGGTTGAGCGGAGGAGGGGGCGGCATGGAGGGTTGCCTCTTTTTCACCTGTTTCTCCAGGTGTTTCTGGATGGCCGAGCCCAGCACAGTCACCTCCACCACCGCGCCGTACACCTCCCACGTCATCCCCTTTTCATCCCAGCTCACCTCCTGCACCGGCTCCTCAACTTTCTCCTTACAATTCCTTGCCTCCTTTGTGTCCTCTTCAGCTGCTTCCACCTTTTTCTCTTTGTTTTTTTTCTCCTCCTCTTGTTCTGCCTCCTCTTTGTCTTCTACCAGCAGCTCCGTTTGGTCCTCTTCCTCCTCCACTATCTTTTCCTCTATGCTTGCTTCCTTCCTGATGTCAGGAAAAGTCGTGGTGATGGGTGTTCTTGGGGTCATAGGCGCTGTAGCAACGGAGCGAAACTCTACCTGCTGACCCACCTGCAGCTCAGCATCTTTGGTGTCTGCATTCACCACTGAACACTTCCCAAAGGAGCTGGGGAAGCGGAATGCGTGGTCCCCCTCAGGAGGGGTCATGGGGCTGGTAGCTGCAGACTGACACTGCACCACCTCCAGGCTCACCTGTGTCCGCATGTTATGGCAGCCGAATGGAGCAGGAGATTCAGGTACCGGAGGCTTTGTCTCAGAGACATTTTTCAGCTCTTTACATGCAGCTTTGTTTTCTTTAACATCTGAATTTTCACATTTCACATCAGCTTTTGCTTCATCACAAGCAGAAACAGAGTCCTCTTCACCTTTAACTTGTGGAGGGTTTGTGTTCGAGGTGTCCTGTGCGTGATCAGGAGCACCAGTTTCTGTGGAGACATTTTCCTTTCCATCCTCGCTCTTTACGTCAATGCTGCTTTCTCCGAGTTCTCCATATTCATCGATCTTGACCATCACTGGCTCCATGGAATAAAAAGATGCCTCTTCCTCTTCCTCCTCATTGTTGTCACAGTGGGTGACCAGGATTGTAATGTCTTGATCCATACTTCCCATTCTCTGCTGCTTACATGGCTGATTGCTGTCCTCCAGAGTTACTTGTAGATCTATTAACCCAGCAGCAGGGCAGCCGGCAGAGGTCTCTGGAGATGCATTTGGGCAGAAGTCCTCACTCAGCTCCTTTGATGTGGTAGATTTCAAAACTTCAGTTTTGTCTGACTCAGCCTCTGCTGGACTTTTAGCCACATGAGAATTCTCTTGATGGTCGCTATCTCTCTGCCTCTCATTCTTTTTCACTCTCTCCTCATTTTTCACCATCTCCCTCCCGATAAGCTCCGGGAAGGCCGTGGTGGATGGTGTCTTTGGGGTCATGGGGGATGTGGCGACAGAGCAGAACTCCACCTGCTGACCCACCTGTAGCTCAGCGTCTTTAGTGTTGGTGCCCATTGCTCCGGATCTCCCAAGAGAGCTTGGGAAGATGAAAGAATGGCTGCCCTCAGGAGGTGTCATCGGACTGGTGGCTGCAGAGTGACACTGGACCACCTCCAGGCTGACCTGTGTGCGCATGTGGTGCTGGCCCTCAGGTGCTGGGGAACGTGGATCGAAGGGGCCTGGAGTTTCTGGAACATGCACCGAAATATTCTCAATTTCTGCCTCTTTTTCTTTGTCTTGACCCAACTGTTTATCCTCAGACGTTCCCCCCTGACTTTCACCACCTCCGGCTCCATCATTCAAGAACTTGTTAGAGACTGTCGTGTTATTATGTGCAGCTGCTGTTGTTTTATCATCCTCAGGTTCCTGCATCAGAGGAATCGTGTCAGTGTGCTCAGAGTCTTTATCTCCTAAAGAGTCTGACTGTTCAGCATTGTCACAAACCTCTCCCAAAAGCTCTTGATCTTTGGATATTGGATTCCTGCCTCTTTCTTCAGTGTGAGATTGTGGCTCACACTCTTCTTGACTTGTTGACTCTTGACTCGCGTTTATCTGAGGTTCCTCTGGCACAGCACTGCCATCTGAGCAGCCTGGACGCTCTCCATCATCTGCCTTCTCACAAGGCTTGTGGTCCTCTCTGAGACCTCTCATCTCGTCCTTAAGACTTCCCATTTTCTCTTTGCGTTAAAGTGGCGGAATACCTGCAGGGCATAACACAACTCTGACACACTGTTTGTGCAATGCTGAATCGGTAACTATAACAACAAGAATCAGCATGAGCAGAAGAAAAAAAAGAAGGTTTGTTTTTGTGATAAAAAAATATTCCGTCATACGATATCGATGTCAAGAATCCAAACACAAATGTACCAAGTTACGTAACTGAAAATACTTGATGGGAATCATTCACATGCTTATTTAGTACTTTAGGACACTATGGTCAAAGATTTCTGTCATTATTAAAAAACATGAATAAACTGCATTTGAAATGTTAGATTTCTTTTATCAGTTTACCGTCTAATTATGTCAGACTGTACCTTTTTGCTCTAAGAAAATATCCACATTGTTCAGGTTCTATTTCAATCCATAACCACATAAAACAACAGTCATGCACAGGAATCGAGAGTATTTGTCCAATTTTAACTAACAGGCTCAAACAAATTGTAGGAAATCACGAGTAAGACATACCTCAGCAGTCTAAGTCAGACTGAAGTCTCTCCATAACTCTCTCTCAAATTTGGGTCAAACATCGCAAATCTCTCCGTTGATCAAGACTCACATCTGTCCGTAAACCTCCCCAGTTGATTGATAGCGATTGCAATGGCTTCAGGTTTGTCTCTAGAAGAATCTATCTTAGGCAAACCTCGCTCTTAAAGCTGTGGCTGTGTCTATTGAAAAGCTTCACATTTCCAGTTTCCCTGGAAACCACGTTCGGCTCTGGCAGTGTGTGGTAATGTAACAACAAAATCTCCGTTCAGCTCTCCAATCATCAGTAAATCATAGTAATTAACACCAGGCTCTCATAGCAACACAATGGCAACTCTGGGCAGTTAAATTAAACCTGCAAACTGGTGAACTGGCTGAGGAAATTTTAGATGAGGCATGAACTGGAGATAAAAGCTTTCATGTCACTACAGATGATCAGTGTCAGTGTTTCATAAGGGAGGGGGAAGTTTGCAGGAGAGGGGTTTCTCTTCTCAATAATGCATCACTAATTTTAAATGAGACGGCCATGTGCATATCTGCAAAGGCCACATTACTTTGAACAGCCTCAGCGCAAAGAAATCAATGAGCAATCGTAGCAAAAATCAGGTTAAGAAAGATCAGACAAACACTCCCTCTAAAACCAGATTCTGTTTTGCGACAGCAGATCACCACAAATTAACTGAAGGGCCAGGAAAGTAAGGCAAACTCAGGTTTCATAAATGTGAAATATTATTAGAAGTGAGTGTTGCAGCAGTGGACGCACATGAAAGAGAACAGGGAATATCAGCTGAAAGAGCCTGGAGGATGCAGAGCTGTGCCTCCCACACAAACAAACACTTGTAAACCACCACATCTTTCATGCTCTTTCCTCCAACCTCTTCACTTTCCGACGTGTGTTGCTCCAGAGCCTCAGTAATTCAGTTGCCTCAAGTAGGCTAACTGTGTGGGACAGAGGAAATTTTTCTATACATATCCCTAATTTTTGAGCGTCTTTCCTTTTTGGTTTAACAGTAGCAGTGGGCTGCAGCTTGGCCAGAACACTGTGTGCTGACAGAAGTATTCTCACCATTAATTCAAAGGCCTCCACCAATCCCCGGCCGCCACAGAGAGCTGTTGCCTAGCAACCACGTAGTGTGATGGGGGGAGATGTGCTGCTGAGGGCCAAGGTAGACAGCTCTGATCACATTCCCATCAGGAGCCATCAGCCTGCCAAAGGCCATCTTCTCTGCAATGTGTCAGTAATGATGACCGTAGTGGTTTGTTGATGAATGTAAAAAATTTTTAAAAGATAAAAAAATAACAGGACGCAGCACAGACTGAGTGCTACTGCAGCTACTAACAGTGTTACCTCTACTGTGCGTGGCAGGATATCACATTTTAAAAACCTGAGAAACAAGTTGGTATCTGTTTTTATTTCCCAAAATAGTCACATATAATAAAATCAATAATAAAGCAAGAAACATAAAGGGAAAGAAAAGGAGGAGAAAAATAAGAAAAGACAATTTATAAAGATTTCCTTTGGAATGTTAGCTGTGTAGAGATCTCTTTTTAGGATTTTTATCTGGTGCCAGCATACTTTCATCCCAACATTATTATATGTTTTAAGCCTATGGATGATCAGACAAGTTGGCTCCAGTGTTCACGTGAGAATTGTTCATTTTCCAGGGATCATTTGGTCTCCAATTTCTGTCCAAACTCCTTGATGGTGTCTGTTGCCTTGTCCGCAGCTTTTTCTATGGCTGCTTGAGTCTGTCTGCCAGCTTCTTGAGCAGCTTCAAAGAGTCAGAGTGAAGCAGAAGAGAAATATTCAGAACCTCAAACAAGAAAGCTGCAGAGTTTAATTGAAACTGTCAGAATTTTTGTTATCTCACATGCACAAACTTGAGTGTATGCATATATTTTTGCACACATAAAAATAGTAAATTTAGGTTTAACATTCACTTCCTATAATTTTCTGAGGATTTAGTATCTAAAACTTCCTTAAATTGAGGTGAATTTCTGTTTCTACAGTGCCATATCTTACATTGTTTTCAGTTAAATAATAGGCTTACTGTAGTCTAATTCCATTTTTGCTTTAAGTCCACTTTCACTTCATTTCTCCAGATCTGAGAGATTGGTTGAGTTTTAAAAATAATAATTTATTCATGTAATTTTAGGAGCTCATCTTCCATCAACCATTTAAGCATATAACTTGGACTTTTTTTTTATCCTCTGACAGCTCAAGTCTGCACTGTCTGCTCGAAGTTATGTTGTCACATCATGAAATATCAGACAGAGGAATATGCACGTTACCTTCATTGGCTGTGTCTTTGGAAGAGTCTGCCACCTGCTGCACAGCTTCTTGAGCTGCCTGCACTGGAAACACATCACAGGGACACACAGTGACTGACCTCAAGAGGAGAAACTATTGCAGATTTCTAGACATGTAGTAAAAACTCCCCCTCAATACAAAAAAATCTAAATTTTTGCAAGAATAATTGTCTACTATTACTGAACAATATCTCATTACACACAGTTATATAGCCTAATAAGTAACATTTAAATAAAATATAAGGACCTGTTTTGACACATCACATCTTTACTTGTTCCATTTTCAGATTCTTTTACTTTTTGCAAGCAAAAACACCTTGCCCTCATTTCTTTTTTCCCCCTTATATTGAGGTGACACATTTTCCAGAGTAGACAGACAATCAAACAGTAAAAATAAGTGAAATTTAAAGCCTTGTCCCTGCTGGCAGACCTCTCATTGTCCCTGTGTCATCTTAAAGCTGTTGGTCTGTACCTGCAGTGTCTGCGACTCCTTTCGCAGCCGAGTGACTCGTGCCTTTCAGGCCTTCAAAGGACTTCTTGAATGAGGCCATGGCTCCTGTCTCTGTCCCTGGAGCGTTCGCACATCCATCTGAGCCGACAGCGACAGGAACAGCCGTTTAATACCCTCTGTTTGAGCCCGACACCACCGAGCCGGCACGTTCCATCCGGATTAACTCAAACAAAACCCACCCAAAGAAGCCCGATCAGTCTGGCATCCCAGCTATGGCAGCATCCTGCTGAGGGCCAGAGCCTGTTCAGCAGATTTTACAGATCCTCTAATCAACCCCCAGACAAGAGTGAGCAAAAAAGGAAACATGTGAGGACGATGCATAATAGATCCTCATGTGGACCAAAAGGCAGGAAAAAAAGAATAACAAGAGGTTTTAATTTAAATCTAACAAGTCATCCAAGCCAAAAGTGAGTTTAAACACGATGGAACAACACTAACAAATGGATCTTTTTTTACTTTTTATTTACAGAGGAATGTATGTCTGGCTTAACACATAAACCTTTATATTGACAAGTCCGGCAATTTAAAGCACATATTGATTTGACAACCATTATGATTTCAAGACATAATATATTGACTTTTAACTTGTTAAAATCTTCAGTACACACAAACACACGCACACACACAAACATGTATACTCTGTCCATTTCTAACAGATAGTTTACTGGAATGATTTCACAAGCAACTATAAAGATACAATGTAAAAAACTCTTACTTCAAAAATTTCCAAAGAAACTTCCAAAGAAATGCAAAAAGAAAGAACCCACAAACAGGCATTGTCGACACTTAAGAGGATATTATTGTTTCCATATCTGCTTGCAACCGGACATATTTATTTTTTCCACTCCCAATGTCTCATTGGAAGATGATGAACATCTATTGCACATTTCTAAATACAGACACACACAATTACAAAGTCACAAGCCCAGGCTCTGGTCTCATTTCATTGGGAGGGAATCAAGGAAATGAGACAGAGAGGACAAATCCTACATCTCAATAAATACCTACACCCAACACATTACATTAATAACATGACATTTACAATATATAATAATAAAAGATTTGTCTTGAAGGAAGAACATTTTTCAGTGGGAATGCTTTTTTGTTTTTTTTGTTTTTTGCAACAGGGGTATAATTGTAATAGTTTCAGCATTTGTCCTTTTTATTATTAGAAATATTATTGTGCTGCTGGTTGGATGGTGGCTCGGACTGATGCTTTTATGCTTCGGGCTCGTAGTCCTGGCTCTCCTGGGAAAAGAAGAAGCGATTTAAAGAGACAGGCAGGAGAAATGTGCTGCACAGACGAGCTCCACGTTCAACTGAAGACATAAATACAACTTTATCACATGAAGCCCAACTTAAATCAGTTTAAAAAGAATATATATGATTGAAGACACAGTCGCACTCTGCTGAAGGTAATGATGTCACTATATCACAAGTGTAAGTTCCTCTGCTTGAGCAGTGTCTCCTTCTGGCCAGCAGAGGGCAGCACAAGCCTACAGTATCCTCAAGGACGTGTCGTGAGCACATACCCAGCTTCCTTGTGACCCTGCACACGCCTCCTCCGCGCACATGATCACAAAGATAAATAAATAAATAGCAAAGCTTCCAGGAATGTGCAACAGCCGGTCATCTGACGTATTCACAAGACTAAGAGAGATACTGGGTGAAATGGATTTTTATCTCTAAATCCTCCCTGAGGAGGCTTGGTTCACTCTGCAGCACTCAGACTCCATATTTACAGCAATGCAGGGAGACCCTGACATTACCCACAATGCATGGAGGCACAGAGCGTCATCACCACACCCATTTAGAGCAAGCTCGCACATCGCTGGTGTAGCAAAGGATGGGGGAGGGGAAAGAGATGCGGAGGAGTAGGAGAGAGAGATGGAGGAGGACATGGAGGATACGAGCTGCTGCCTCTGAGAAATTCACTTTTAATTTGCATCCCAGGGAATATCTTGTGTTTTTGTCTTTTAACTGATTAATACAATAATCTACTGATGGAGGCTGTAAGCAGCGGTGAAAAGAAAATCCCACCAAATGCACTGAATAAATTGAACATTAAATCATTTTAGATCTCCCATTTTATCTTCCTCTAACTGAAGTCGATTCTGAA
>JAPZDX010000025.1:7709369-7726549 GCA_029783625.1 Naso annulatus
CTTTCACCAATGGCTGAACTCGATATGCAGCACCTGAATGTAAGCCAAGCTATACAGATTAACAACGTGACATACTGGAAGCAATATCACAATTATGTCATAGCAATTTGTTAAACTGTCTCAAGGCTGACTGCATGAGCAGAGGGATAATTTATAGATTTTGTGGGGCTGCATGTGTGTGTGTGTTTGCCTGCAAGTGTGCTCCTTAAAAGGAAACGCTCTGGTTTTCTCTTATTTGTCAATTTTTTGGCAGTTACATAAACCCATCCCAGCTGGCTGGTTGCCTGCACAATTGCCTGCTATTAATGTTGATGCATAATTGCATTACATAATGTGTTGTGTCGTCTTTTGGAGGAGTCAAACAGCTGTGCCTGTTGGTTGTGTTTGTTGTGTACGGAGTCAAGAGCTCTTCTCTAGTACACTGCCAGACAACAGCCTCATCATAAATGGGAGCTGTCGCAGGTCACTGTCAATTTTAAGCCATATCAATGGGGCTTTTACAACTGCTACAGCACTTCAATGTATTGTGACAAAGAATTACAAGATTTTAAGTCCAGGACGATTTGATCCATTTATATTCTTTTATCAAACTGCTGCTAATTTAAACACAGCAGTCGTACAATGTCATCAGTGACAGACAGAGAAATCAATCTCTTTTAGAAAGAGAGAGAGAGAGAGAGAGAGAGAGAGAGAGAGAGAGAGAGAGAGAGGGGGGATAAAGGAGAGTGGAGCATTTGCTGCGACTGACTTTGCCCACTGAATCCCCAGCAGATGGTAGTGCAGCATCACGGAGGAGCATCTCTGAGAATGGGATGAAAATGGTGCAGGAGACGAGCTGTCTGAAAATGAACGCTGCAGACTCTGAGGTACGAACCTTAATGGGATAATAGGGTAATATCTTACCTACACCATCATTGTACAAGGCAGCATGTTGAAAAAAATGACAGACTCACCAGTGACAGCAGTATATCTTTCAACATCTCCCATATGGTGTACCCAGGGGGACGATTTTAAGTGGAGCACATTGGTAGCCGGGGTGCAATGAATGCGTGTGCATATGGCTGCAGTTTTAGATCCAGTCACTTACGTAAATGAATCCAGGATTGAGAGTGAATCATAATATTCAAACTGCAGATTAAACACCCGATACGGCAGGGGCAAAGACATCCAGCTGGGCTTACAGAGAAAAAATAAGCAGAGCAAAAATCAAATGTGCTTACATGTGATAAGTCAAATTTGTTTACAAGAGCTTCATTTGCATCACAAAGAGCATATTTTACAGTAGGATTTGGGATTTTTGTGCTTTGGTGCACATCGTGCTGGCAGCAGGTGATATCATAGGTATTTCTCATGTCAAATTCTCTACCTGTTACAAGGCTGTTAAAGTTTCAGAATCTGTTTTTTTGTTTTTTTTTTGCAGTTAGTGCATGTTACATCCAGATCAAACCAGCTGATTCATCCCAGTTTCCAATTGCCTCTGCTTCTAAACACGGAGTCAAATATTGTATCTGTGTTTTATTGCGTGCCATTTGGGAAATATCCTGGCTGTTTTTGAGGCTCTATATTGGACTCAGACTCAGATTCTGTGGAAAGTCCTCGAAGAAAGTGTGGTGAAGGAAGTTTGTCACACTTGCAAAAAGTCCAAAATAGGCTCAGAACTGCGAGTGGCCATGTATAACAATGCAGCATTTTCTGTGCTCACCAAAATGAAAGCAGAGTGCAAGATGTCACGCTCTGGCGATGGAGATTAGGAGCTAAATTTACTCAAAAGAGCAGAGGGGTTTTAAGGTGAGACAGATCTGGCCATGTATGTTCTGACAAAAAATATCAGCGCTGGAAACATCCGCCCCAACTTCTAAAGCAGAACTGTATCCTTTGAAGTCGTGCAAAATGGCTCTCATCAGATGAGAGCTCTGCAGACTGAGACATCCAGCATAAAAAAAAATGCAGTGATTGGAAACCTGGTAAGCTAATGAGTTTGCACTTCTATCTTCTCAATTTGTACAGGCTTTTGTGCCAAGGCCTTTGAGGCTTTTCTGTGCCAAGTCTCGTAATAGTGTTCTCATTGTTCGCTTGAGAATCTGACATTGTTTTAGGGAACTTAGGGGGAATCCATCTCCAAACTTTTTCACATGGGAGAGACAAGGGGGCCGGGAAAATCACTGTGAATTATGGATATTGCTGCAGTGAAATTAAGATGACAATGAAATGGCAGGAGAAAAAAAAGAGAATCCTGTCTTAAAAGGCTCCAAAGGATGGGTATTTCACAACTGCTTCTGAGCTGCAATGCGGCGTAACAAGTCATAAGTAGTTCTTGTTAAAGACTTATGAAACCATATTTCTTATTTTTTCTCCCCCTCTCCTCGTGTCAGCCTAAGAGACTGAACTCCTGCAATGGGCAATAACCATCTGTAACTATTAGCTATTGGCTCCTCAAATAATGTGTATATTAGAAGCTCATTTTTCCTGTCAGGGCTGTTGCTGTAGAAGTGAAATTATCTAAGGCTGGTGATGTGGTTGTCATCTCCCTCTCTCTCTCTTTCTCCTCCTCTCTCTCCATCTCCCTCTTGCTCTTTTGCTCTCTCTCTGTCTACGCAAACCGCATAACTATCTGATAAATGAGCTACAAATGAGAGAGGGGTTTTTACACTTGGGAGTTGTTCAAATTATTTGGAGGGCAGTGACCACAGTGCTTATTTGAGCTTAAGATGCAGGATGTTGAGATTCGCTGGGAGCGCATCTAGAGGCTGGTTGAGTCTTCAGGCATGTCCAATCCTATCCATTCAACCATTAATGCCTGAGAGTAGACCAGAGGAAACATTACGGCCCTCAGATCAGCTCAGAAACAGAGTGACCAGGGTCCCTCTCCTCCTAAAACTCATTGCTTCCTTTGCCCGGTCTTGGTAAAAATTCAATATTTCTTACACTTGACAAGAGAGTAAGAACACTCTCCATTTCCGTTTCCCTCACTATTTTAAACTACTGTGCATTCAGCAATTTTTTAATTATAGCTACAGTACTTTCAGTGTAATAATCAGCTGTCTGGGGGAGCTTAGAAAAACATACAGCAATGAACTGACACTGTCACATTATGCACTTTGTTATGTATGTAAATAGCTGTTAACTAAATATTGCATGGGTCAAGCTACTTAAGACAAACACGCCCAATGCAATGTAATGAGATATTCAAATAGATGAAAACAAATGCCTTTTGTATAAAAGAACTAATCTGTACAGTTGGGGAGTACAGTACAAACAGACCTCACATCTCGCAGACACACACATGGTAATTCTACGAGGCTCAAGGTTGTCGTCCTTATTGAATATATCAACTTAACCACTGATGTCATTGATCAAAAAGCCAATTCCAGTTCTATTATTGCGTTAGAGGGTAAAACAATTGCCAAATGACTTTGTAAGGTGCACTCACTTGGTAAACAGATCTGAGATCCATTAAAGCCTCGGAGATTATCAAGTCTCAGTCCAACAATTTGCAGAGATTGCTCTAAACACCTTGCGTGTGACCTTCCTCGTCCAGTTGAAAGTCAATGGGAAACGTGGCAAGGAGCCCGCCAGCGCCACAAGCACCCCCTGCACTTTAATTACATGGCACCTCAATAGCTGGCTATTTCCTCCTCCCCTCGCCTCCTTTATATAACCAAGTGTCCCTATCAATACTTTGGACTCACCTATCTAGTCCAGATGTGCCATAGGCTTAATAGCCATCTCAACACTGGTGACCACACTAAATCAGGGTATTTTTGCTCCGAGATGGATTAGCATAGCATAAACTCCACCTCATTAATATTAATGTGAGGACTTTATTCCATGCTGGGCTTTGTGGTTTACTGTAGCTGCCTCTTTCTGACCTGAGAGTGTGCAGCGTGGATGTTTTCCATGTGCTTAATCATAATGCACAGCGCCGACTGCATTGATAGGTTAATGTACCCGCAAGGATCAATGCAGTCTTGAGGACGTCTAGTACAGCAGACATTTAAAGGTTCGGGAAAGGCTTTAACAATGAGTGCAGTCTGTCTACGTTAGGATCTCAATCCGGCATAATTAAATGGGGTTGTGTAGGGTCTAGTGACTGGTGTGATTAGTTACTGTAGATAACGGAGGAAAGCAAGTGCTCTAAATTCACAAGAGCTCATTAAGAGCACATAAACAATATTTTCTACAGATGTTTTACAACTAATTTCTAAAGATCAGTGTCAGCTCAATACTGACTAAAAAAACGTACATTATAATGGTTGTTTACAACCTATGGGGTCCTCAAGCAGATTAAATTCAAAGCCCCCTTGCTGTGGTTTCCATCACAGTTGTATAATGTTGTAGATATTCAAGATATTTGAAGATATTTGAGCCTGATCTTTGAATAACACTGACTGGCAAGGGATCAGCAGTCGAGGCATTTCCGTACTGGTAATCTCCATAAAACTTTATGCAAATCCGCCTGGAAAAAGGGGGACGAGCTATTTGCCTCTCACAGAAAACTCAGCAATAATTGAAAAACAAGTCAGAAACTATTTTTATCCCTTTCTGTCAAGATAATGTTTTCAATCTAGTGTTTGCAGGGAGGGTATATGGTGTGCAAAAATGAAAAAAAGTGTTTCTTTAGCTCTTTTTTAAAAATGTTTTTTACACCTGGGTTACTGTATCTTCCTCTGAAGGGGAAAAAGGCTCCACATGAATACAGAGAAAAACATTTGCTCCCAATGAATAAATAATGAAAGGAAACGAGGTGCTTGCATTAATTTGCAAAGCATAAAATGCAGAACATTTCACAGAGTTTTAAGCCAAGGTTTCTGGGGGATCATTTACCTCACGGCGGGGTGTTACAATATGCAGCAAAATATAGCAACACTTTGGTGAGGGAAGTTTAAAAATGCAGTGAGCGTGACAGTTAATGAAATGAGAAACATTCGCAAACCTTTTTTAATTTTTAAGGGCTGAGGCTGAATCCAAATGTAAACTCTACTGTAAAATGTGAGAGTAGCAGTTGAGCATGTTTGAACTAAAAGATACGGGATCTGAAAGACTGACTGAATTCTAAATCTGTGTGCATTCCCATGTTAAACTGACATCACTTGCATATATTTTACTGTAAAAAAAACATTACTATACATGTCAGCTTTCCTGCAATTTTCTAGTAATGTGACACTTTTCCTCCACTGCCGTAGACCTGATTAAGACCACGCATTCAATTCACAGAAGACCAATGAGCATCCGCAGGCCAATTGTCTCTTTTATTTCCTGGTGTCTGGCAAGCAACAGCACAGCTTTACAGTCCAAAAACTGGAAAGCTGCTTCCTTTTCTTTGTGGAGACCTGAATGCAAACACAATGAACGCCAGTGAATGGCTGGTGCCACATGGTCATTTGTCTTCAGAGGACAAACCATATTGTAAAAGTGACTATAAAGATGTTATATTAGATCACTCGCTAAACAGCTCTGCAGAACAATAATTAATATGTAGCCCTGGGCTTGAGTCTTAGCAGGGGTCCCCACCTATTGTGCCGGTGCAGAAATGCCCCCAGCAAAACACGAGTTCATCTCCCTTCGGTGCTGAATTATCACTTTGAATAACCAGCTTTGTTCCCGTAGTTGAGTACTGACAGCTATCTTTCTTAGCACTATCTGAGGAAGAAATCCCGATAATGTAGGTAAACATTATAACACCCATTTCCTGGCAACGATTTGAGCAGGCAGAATAAATAATAGGAGCTATGATCTGTCCCACGTGGAAAATTATTTGTGACTATGAAGTATTACATCATTTAACGGTAAGACTTAGGGAAGAAAAAAAAACTTAATTAGCGCCTCCAGAGAGCAGAAACAGATCCAAGATTTCAAGGGTAACACTCAGCCAAAATCTCAGCCAATATATTATCTCTCACATTAGTTGGTACCATGCTGCAAGAGAGCACTCTTTTCATTTAGAGATATACAATATGGCAGGCACTGATGAATAAATGTACGTCTTGGGCGTGTGCCCAAATATTTTCCATGTTTAATTAACCAAGCTGCCACTGAGCAACTCGTACTCAACTTTTGCTCGAGTCAGGCTTGTATCATACCGCCATCATGATTTGTGTGGCTGCATTTCACATAAGAAACTAGAGGTAGGCAGCATCTTTGTTTTCCATGTCTATTTCTTTAAAGGAGAAGAAATGCCACGGTGCATGTTGACCTTTTCAAACAGCGACTTCTGTGGCTCAGATGTGTTCTAAAATTGTGAAATATGATTGAGCCATACAGCCCGAGGTCTTAATTGGCATGTGATTGCCTGTTATGAGTCATCACAGGAACGCTGGGTGTTTTTCAATGTCGGCCGCTGTGTGCAAACACATGGATCCAACAGATGGCAACATTGTTCCTTCATCACCAGAACAGGTTACTTGGCGATCTGCCAGTGAGGTATGGGTGCATCGACGAGCCCTCCAAAATAAAAACAGCCATCAAACACAAGTGTGGGCGATGACGATGTGACTAATTGTTGCCATGGTGATCTGGTCTTTGAGATAACGTCTAACGGTAAGGGAAAAAGGAGCGAGCCTTGTAGAGAGCAGAGGAGAAAATGAGAGGAAAGGAGAGGAGATGAAGAGGGGGGAAGAAAAGGAGCTCTAATGTTGCATGTGGGAGAAGGGAAAGGAGTGACGGGACCCTATAATGTAAGGTCAATTCAATGTCTCCCCATCAATTCAGTGATGTAAATATCTTTCCATTCATTTATTCAAGAACTGGCCTTCATCCTCTGAGAGTATCACTGCTCAATCTACAATTACTAGTGTTCAAAATGGATTTGAACCAAACCCCAGTCAGCATCATCAAGGTTATTGCTACCATGGGGCTGTCTTGTGGTTTTGCTTCGGAGCACTTTGTACCATATGTGTCAGAAATTCAGAAGACAGCCTCATTACATTTGTGAAGAGATAAATTGTTTTTATGAAATATAGCAGTAGGCAAACATAGCCTGTTTTGAAGTGATTACATTTTGCACAAAAAATCTCCTTGCACAAGTCTTCTGAAAGTCAGAAATTACATGCTCATGCATTTCTAGCTGAGAGAAATAATGAATTCTACCTGCAATGAGCTGCAGTTTGCAGGATGCACTTATCCCTTCAATCACCTGCAGGATCCTTTCATCAGGCTCTGTCTACGACAGAAGTAGCACGGCTGGCGCGCGCGTGTTGCTCGCTTGAGTAGTGTTACCTCACAGCGAGTGCCGAGTCAGTGTCTGCTGCGTTAATGTTGTGCCAGGCAGAGACGCCTGGCCGCAGACTGTTGCATCAGCCCTTCCTTTTGTTTAACAGGACAATGAACACTGGATGCCAGTAAATGCAAGACAGAGAAAGTGAGGGGTGGAAAATAAAGGGCGCATGAAAAGGAAGAGGCTCCTCATTTCAGCAGCATAACATCATCCTGTCTCTTTGTTAAAAAATCTGACTAATCTGGTTTTCCCCATGGTCAAGGTCAGCTCTTTAATAAGGCAGATATAAATCACCACTGGGTTCACATTTCCCCTCTGTGCTATCTGAGACCCTGCAGTGCTGCTGTGTTATGTATTATCACATGGGAGCTGCCAGTGGTGTGGCAAACTATGCTGCGCTGTGGCTTGTCACAGCGCTGTGTGTCATATGACAACCTGCTACCTGGCAATAGTTTCCACTGAGGCTGAGCGATAAGAGGGGGCTGCAGATAAGATGTCTCCTATTCTGGATGTGCCAGGAGCCCATGCCATTTACAAGGCAGGAGCTGATCATTTTTAAACTAGCGTCAGGACTGCCAGGACTCGCTGAGTCCCACAGCACAAGCTGGATTTGTTTTTCGCAGTACGAAACTGCCTTTGTAGTGTGTTTGATGTCACTCGCCAAAAATGTCATTAACGGCAGGAATTTGGAGTTGGCGCCGCTGCCATCTTTTTTTAGTGATGCCTGGTGAATGGCAGCCACCACTGTACGTGACTAATCATCACTCACACCTCCGACTGCAGTGTGCCTGATAACGACGCGGGAATGTGGATTTGTCTTCACTCCCACACGGACTGTTGCTAAATGACAGTGAAGTGACGAGTCCAGACGATTCTGACATGATACATGTCGTCTTTCGCCGAGCAGCATTCGTCAGTAACACTCATCACTGTGCCACTTGTCACGCTGCTCATCGCCGCGTCTGTCACTGTGATGTTGCAACCAAAAAAAGGCGACCCCATTCTCTGTTCCCCTAAATTTTTCTAACTGGAGCTCCTTGTGTCCTATATAATATAAAAAGCATCTCTTTTAGTAAATGTTCTAATGCGGGAAAATTGTTGCAAATGTGTTTTTCAGCCACATCTTGCTGGAAGAGAATGTGTTTTTGCAGTGTAATGCACCCCTGTGTCCTCTCTGCTCTCTCCCTCTGTTTACAGGACAATTTGTTTCTGCAACAACCTCTCAGCAGGAGTGTGTTAAATTAGTGGAGCGTGCGTGTATCTGCAGCCTATGTGTGCACATGTGCATCAGGCTACTTTTCCGTGTGTGTGTGTGTGTGTGTGTGTGTGTGAGTGTGACACTGTGTGTGTCTGTGCATATATGCTTTCTTGTGTGCTTCACCTAAGCTTAAACTAGACAGTTGCGAGGAACTCCGCGCAATAGCAATCAGCTAAAGCTTCATTAAAATGTAAATTCTAGCCGAGCCCCTTGTGAGTCTTTACAGTGCTTCCAAAATAACCAAGCAGAGGCCTTCTGGGGACTTAATGTATGATCTCATCTGTGTGTATTATCTGAAACCTTCCTCTCGCTCTGTGCAAGCAGAATTGGAGCGCCCCGTCTGATTTGGGGGGAACAGAACACTTAGAACCGATGCCTGGCCGGCTTTCAGCCCGTCCCGCTTTCACTGTTTGTTTGCTTTTCAAGAGCAGCACAAAGCTAATTAGACAGCTGGTGCTGAGCCAATTTGTGTCCCTCAGTCTGTTGTTTACCCACTTTTTGCATAATGCAGACGTGATTGTTGACATCGTATGATGTCGCTTCATGGTCACAAGTGGCCATTTGGTTTATTTTGCTTGGTGTAGCCTGAGTGGCAGGAAGCGGGCTTTCTCTGTTTGGGCACATGTGTGTCAGTTTTGTGTCTTTGTGTCCTAAGCACTTCTCCATTAGCAATTCAGAGTGATACACAATTAAGCGCCATCCCGAGAGATTATGCTGCCATTCTGGATCAAGTGCCGTAAGGAAACTCGCTAACCGCATGGTGTTCACACACTTCCAATTCAAATTAGGCAGTTTTCTGCACTCCAAATCTTTAAAAAAAAGAGGGCTGAGTATTATAACTTCAAATGTGCTTTAGTTTATATAAGTTCTTTTAGTACCAGTATTGCATGTTGTGATCTATTTTTATTGTACAACTTCCAAATAAGAATATTTGCATAAGAAATATTGAAAAAAAATTCAAAAAGGAAAAACAAAAATATACAATCTGTAGACAGATGTTTGAAGAAAATAAAATCATACACATAGCTTGACTCTTCAAACAATAAGTTATGATAAGCCAGAAAAATATTACATTCTCCCAGAGAGGGAAGATAAATTTAGAACTGATGCCACATAACTTCGGTATTTTAATTTTAGGCTAATGAATACTTTTATTCCACTACATTTAAAGGAACAACAGATCTTTTCTTACTTACATTTACATGATGGCTGTAGTTTGTAGTTGTTTTTAAATAAATTTATAAATTTTACAAAATGAAACATAAAATCGAAATCATGATTAAACCAATGCAATAACAATCCAACAGTTAGCCTGACAAGTGCTTTTAGTTTTAATACTTGTTTTAACTAATACTTTGCTCTTTTATTCATAGTCACATTTTTCTGCAGAAAATGAATTCTTTTTTCCAGCATGATGCTGCTACTTCTACTTCAGTAAGCATTTGTATTCTGCTCTGTACATAGTTTGTACAATCACTCAATATGTCAAAGCCTCCAAATTAAAAATTAAAAATATTGCTGAAATGCAGTCAGTCAGTGTGCAAAGACAATTTTTCTTTTCTTTTCTTTTTTTTTTTACTTTTAAGGTCTGCTAGGTGAACTGCTAGTAATAATCTCAATGGAGCATTCAATATGCTTTATGCACTGTGTGCGTCTTGTGTTATTCACATTTAAAATGGCTCATTCATCCCAGATAACTAAGCGTTTAAGATTTAAAAAAAACACACATTATTCTTTTTTTCATTCCCTCATTTAACTGCCGGGTATGCCGTTTCTCTCCGTCAACAGCACGCTCTCATATAGCAAGCCTGAGCAATGTGTTTTCTTCCACAGCCTCTCGTTGATATGAATCAAAACAATGCACATTGAAAAATAACATCCATCAGTCCATCTTCTATATCCTCTTATCCTGTTCAGAGAGCTGCACTCTATAGGTGTTGTGAGCTCTGCACAGACCGCCGGTCTATCACAAGGCTAACACATGGACAAAACACATTCACACTCACGTTCACACCTACTACAGGAAATGAGTCTCCAGTTCACAAGACCTGCATGTTATTGGACTGAAGGAGAAAAAGGAGCAACAGGAGGAAAGCCCCCCGCAGACAGTACAAGCTGCTGAGCCATCATCATGCAACAAAACCAGCACAGGAAAATAAGTTCTTCCCTGCATTTCTAATTCATGCAAAGTCTGCAGCTATTTAGTCAGGATTTGGCAAAAGTATGAACTGAAAAATGTTGAGTGTATCAATAGAGACTACAAAATGCAGCAATCTTCTCTATCAAAACATCATTATTTTTCTTATGTGAGTTTCCGTGTCATAAGGAAATTTTCCAATGTGTCATATCATTTAACCTGTTTGCAGTGTATAACAATATTTCATTTCACAAACCATCATGTTTTGCTTTGCCCCCCTCCTCAGTGACAAACTGGGCAGAGGCCTGAGTGTGTTCGATTAGAGGAGGACACAGCTTGGGAGTGATTAAAGTTTGATGAAGCATGCGTCTGCTCACAGATAGAAATGTTGTTCTGGGGTTGTTGCACTGGTTACTCTGCCAAAGTGACACAGAAAGTATTTTTAGTGGTTTGAGGATAGAAAAAAAAAAAAAATAGAGAACACTTATTCGGTGCAAATGCAACCATGTATTCACTATGGTGCACATGATAGCACATTATATGTTAGCACACGTGTAATGTTAATATATGCAGAAGGAATTCTGTTAATCCATATTTTATCTTGAAGGGATTTAACATCATACAGGGAACCTCCGAGGGTATTTGAATAGAAAGCAGGTTACTTCTGTTAATCTTAGAATTAACTTAAATGCTTTCAAACGTGTTGTACTTCAGGTGACGAAGAGAGGCATTAGCAATCATTGAATCACGTTTCAGTGACAATCTGCAAATGTATGTTTCAAGGTCCAGTTACATGAATGTGCATGCATTTCACTGTATTAGCCTATTCACTAAAGCTGAAGCAAACGGCTACATCTGTGTTTAGAGTATCCGCATTCTTCTGCATTAATAATCAGGCTTGAGAGAGGGTTACTTTGCTGTATACTGTTTACGCTGTGGTACTTATGTCTCTGACATCTTCTGGAATACTCTATTAGGTCATTGTAAGCAATGTTGTGTGCATTTTTAAGGCAGCATTGGAACCTCATGTGATATTTGCATGAGTGTGATGAAGTACTCTTTCTCTATTGATTTTTCCAACCCAGTGTCATGACAGGTCATGAAATAGTTACAAAAGTTAATCTATTCGACCCCTGGACATGTAGTATGAACCGTCCTTTTTTTTTGTAACTCCCAGCATGACTTCATAATGGAAAACAATGTGTTTACATGAAATATATAGATTCAATTTCATGACTATTTCAGATTCAGAAATTTGAATCGCCATTTAGCTGAAACCACATCCTTCCCAAACCTTAAAGGTCCAGTTTGTAGAATTTGGTGGCATCTATTGGTGAAGTTGGAGATTGCGCTGACTCACTACCCCTTGTTTCCCCCTCCCCTTTCGTATAGGAGCGTACAGGAGTACTTACGGTGGCTGCTGTCATGACCTGCTGTCATGACCTGGCTTGTGAGTCATGACAAAAGATGTGAGAAGATGAAAGGTTTGCAATTGATTAGGCAATAAAACATAACTCGAATGACAAGGTAATGGTATGTAAGGTGCAGCTAGTTATCAGTACGCGAGCAGATGGATGTGTGGAAGTGATGGGTGTGGAATGCTGGCAAGTATAAAACTAAAACTACAACCAAGCCATAGCCAGCTAAACAAAATCACACTGCCGGAGGGATGATGGGGGGTGAGGTGGGTGGGGCAGGCGGAGAGCATGCGAGGTGTGACTGCTGGATTTTGGAGGCTCCGAGAAGGTGCTCCCACTAAATACCTGAACAGACAAACACAACTAGCAAAAGAGGAAAGCCAGTGTTTTGTTTGTCTGTTCTGGGCTACTGTAGATACATGGCAGTGCAAACTGCCTATAAATGTTCATTCTAAGGCAATAAAAACACAGTGATTCTTATTTCAGGTACTCTTTTTCTGACATACTCTACAAATAGAGCTCCTAGATCCAAACTGGACCTTTTCCAAGTGAATCCTACATGTTGTGACTTTTTCACAAATTTAAAAGATGTTTTCACACTTAACCAAAGTGCTTTTGTTGCCTAATCTTAAACACAGATGGGTTTCAAACTTGAGATTCCAGCATCAGAGTAAAGCATTTTATGCGCAGACCGTCTACCCTGACCTCTCTGCTCCAGCATGGTTCATAAATATACTGTTTTATTCAACAAAAGATAGTCATGCTGATTTCTCAATCATGCCACAATCTGTCTCATCATGACACAAAATTCTATATATCATAATCAGTCACTTCAGAGGCAAGGACACACTCACTGTCTTGAATCACTGTAATTCTGTCAAGCTGCTTTCAGAAGTGCCAAAACAAAACTTTTTCAAACAACTGTTCAAACAAGACAAATATTTAAGCTATACAGACAGGACATTACTGAGAATTACAGTCATCCACACGCCCGCTGAGACTGTCCTGCCAGACACGATGCTGCTTGCCGGTTCAAAATTGTAAAATCTGTGACAAGCAAAGCAAAATAAACGTACAGTTTTTCTCCAGTGAGCAGCTCAGTTGCATCAAGTCAGATCAAGAAGAATCTTCGTCTCAAAGGGTTTCATGCTGCAGACCACAAGACGTTAGCGTGTGTATAGTGTTGTTTCTGTGATATGCAGATCTTTATTTGCTGAAGAATGCTTCTGCCATTTATTTTTTATACCAACCTACAAGGCAGAATATTTTTCTTTGTATCTGCACTGAACTTGGTACAACTGTGATTAATGAAGCGAGGCTGTACTGCAAGACATAACACGCTGCATGGATACACATAGCGTGAGAATGCTGTATTTACTGTATCCGGGGTGGTGCTGTAGGTAGTCCTCTGCCTGTGAAATACACTATGGCTGCCCTGCTGGAACAAGTTAACCAGTTATGTTACTATGTTAGTTGTTTGTATTTTGCTTCACTGCCCCAAACACAAATTCACAACACATTCACTTGTGCTGTACTTAACAAAACCTTTCAGTGTTTTCTAACTGCCTATTATTTTCACAAATTCATTGTGCTTGAAAGGATTTGTCTTTTTATCGCCACAAGAGTTAGCAACAAAGGCTTCTTTTTGTTTTGTATGAGCCAACAAATGTGTAAGATTAAATACAGAAAAAATAAATATTAAATAGGGAATAACTACTGCCCGGGACCAAAGCGTGCTTGGATAAAAGTTGGCATATCGAGCTGCAGAGAAGCATCAGACAAGGGAGTAATTGGTTTCTTTGGGACATGTGGCGGAGTGTCAACTGAAAGGTTACAAGAGGCCATCAGACATGCAGCTCCCCACACTAATGACAATTCTCAAGAACCCCTCATCATCTCCCATTCACATCATGTTTAACATTACATCAGTACACATGTAGGTAGCTCAGCAGCGAATGGTAACATAAAGATTTTCCTTCTGTAAGGCTCTACGTGCTGAGAGGAATGAGAAGTGACATGAAAGCTGTATTTTGTGCACAATAGCTGTTTATGCAAAAACTGCAATACTGGCCTTACGTCATTCTAATTAGGTAAATGAAGACAGGCAGCTTTCACATGTACCTAGAAAAAAAACATAGGTTACAATGGCTCAATCATGCCTGGAGGATGTCTCAGCTTGCACCCAAACAAGCTTGAAAGTTTGTTACACGCAACCATGTGGGAAGGCTCCACTGGAACCTGCTTGGAAAAGGGCAGGTACTTTGAAAAAATACTTAGCAGGTGATTGGATAAACCATCTGTCTGTCACCGTCCATTGCGGACTAACTTTGGCCTAGTGGAACCTGTTTATAAATCAAACTCTTACCAAGTCAGTTGGGAGAAGAACGAAAGCATTTTTTCCATCAAGAAAAGCCTTAAGTGTTGTTCTTTGCTTTTCATTCAATGAACAAATGCACTCCAGCTCTGATAGTTCTGATGCCATGGCAGCATCTACACTAACGTCTGTAGTTGCCATTGTTGTTTTCTGAGCATCACACACATAAACCACGCCTGTAGCTCATGCCAGTACTTCCTCAATGACTCTGTTTGGTCCAGTCACCAGTCTGCCGGCCAGAAACAGATAGCTTGGAGCCTGACAAGATGGATTTGCGTGATATCGTGATCTCGCGAGTCCAGCCGCCTCACAAGGTTAGCCCAAACTTGCCTCGAGATGGACAGAAGAAGACTGACTGGTGAATGACATGTGACGTCAGAATAGGAAGAGTTGGGTCCCCCATGGGAGGACACACAGGCCAAAGCAAAGTTGCTCAGAAGTGTGACTTTACGTTTCAGCTAGGTAGAAGAGGATGAGTAAGTAGGTAAGTAGCTCAGCAGCGTGAATGCTTTTAGAAATTTCACATGTGGAAACTTCCTTTAGCAGAGTGATCTGGCTTTTTGGTTTTTACATGTGATATAATTGCATGGATCAAAAAAAAAAAAAAAAAAAGAAATATTAAAAGGAAACAGTAAATAAAAAATTTGTGCAGAGGGGGGTCAGAGGCCAGCCTGGAGAAGAAAAAGCAATAACCCAAAGTAATAAAGGATGCACTCAAAGCGAGTGCTTGCTGATTTGCTTGCTTGTGCTTTTGGTGCCTGTGCGTGTGCATATTTTCCTTTCATGCGTCTCAGACTGACTAAGATGAGGACTATGTTTGGATGGCGAGCTCTTTGTTTAAATGTGACTCTTTATTTCCTTTGTCAAGGGAAAGTCAGATCGCAACCCTGATCTTCTGCCAGTCATCCCTTCAGCCCAAAGCGAAAGAGTCTGTCTTCATCACGCAGGCCTTCCATCCACCGTCCTTTTGTTTTACACTCTATTCATAGATCATGAAAAGAGAGACATCTTTCACATTTCTCTCCCTCTTTAATCCTATTTTTGTCCTTGTGTGGTTTGATTAAGTTGTCATGTGCAGGGCTGTTTCCTCTCGCAGCTTATTCAACCTTGCAGTGTAATAATTATCAGAATGGATGCATCTTGTGCACACACACACGCCCACATACACTACCCTGTGGGAGGCTATAGGTTGGGAGTTCATGTCTCTTACCTTCAACAATGAAAATAAATTAGCGATCATCTTTTCAGTGAGTGTCCTGTTATCTAAATGGAGTAAATCTTGCTTTGTGTGATACAAATCAAGCCAAATATGCATCCACATGTTTATTTGCACACTTGTTCATGTCTGTGTGTGCGTATGCCTGGTTGCACTGTATGCCTGTGTGAGCCATGTACAGTATCTGCTCCCGGAGTACTTAGCCAGAAGAGCTGTCTGCTGTTTGAATAAGGGCAGTCAGTCACTGGCAATAAAGAGAACATTCATCAAGCACTTTCACGGCTTACACCTGTTTCCGCTGGCTAAGACAGACAAGCCGGGACGGCTGCGTTGCCACATCACTCTCTGTGCTCTCCCTAGTGTTCCTGAGGGGGCTACACACACATATTGTTCCTGATGCTTTTCGCATTAGCTCCCTGCAATGACCATCACCATTAAAAGGTAAATAAAGCTAACCTGGCCCGGCATGATGCAGAGCGAGCATGCGTGGATGTGGTTGTTATTAACCTCCTTAATTTACAAATTCACCTGCACCCCTGCGGCAGCGGTGCATTTCAAACAACATTACAGCCTTGTCATCCCTTACGGTGGACTTATGCTTGACTTCACTGCAGAGGGAGGGCTGCTCACACACAGCCAGTCGTTTGATACAGTTGTTGCCAGTAACAGCATGTGAGGATGCCCCCTGATCATAAACTGTAGGACTATAGCGCTGCTTAATATGACAGCTGTGTTCTAATCATGATAAAGGGCTGCCTGTGCTGCACGAGGACCCAGCGGTCTCACCTTAGCGCTCAAAGCACTGCTCCCTTTCAGTACTCGCCTGCTGCATCAAACATAATTGCCTAACTCCATTCTGACAAGACCACTCAGTGGGATTGGGCCTTTCTAACTTCACATATCACACTCCTCTTTTTGTCGAGGTGTGTGCGTTTGTCTGTCACAATTTTTTTTAGTGTTCACTTCAATGTGCATTTCCTTATATGAACAGGATATGAGCATTATTAGTGAGATCCATCAGAGGATATGCGTCACTCCTTCATATTTTCTCTCAGGTTTTTGATATTACACTCTTATCTTGCCGGCGCCCCGTCGTCTGCTGTGGCGCAGGAAAAAACAAAAAGCTTCACCACTCCTCTTGCATGCTGTACACATTTACGGCTTTATCGATTTCCTTTAAAATTGTATTTGCAGAAAACAGGAAGAATGTGGGCTTTAATATTTCCTACTCTCCGCAACACCTGGTCTGGGGTTGCTAGGTAACACGTTGCACGGTGTTTGATGTGTGTGTGCTCTTTGCAAATGGCTTTGATCCTTAGTACGCTGACAGACTCTCCACAGAGTTGCCTTCCCCTGGTAGTTTTGGCACCTCATCACACCATGGAGACTAAAATGTATCTGAAAGCTCCCAAGTGAAATGGAATACCTAGCTTGTTAGGCAAAGTAGAAAGGGGAAGCTGTCCAGAAAAGTTAAAGCTTTAAACTTGTTTTATTAACAACGCTACAGGACAAGGCAGGCAGCGCCTCCGAAATTATAAAGTCATGCCACAGAGTAGACTGTGGC
>JAPZDX010000025.1:7740019-7754940 GCA_029783625.1 Naso annulatus
CATAGTCATTTGTGTGCTTCTGCAAACCAGTCAAGTTGCAGTTTACATTCATGTCTGCCCAATTCCCTGTAATGTAGATTGTAAGGACTTTAAAGGAATAAATTATAAGGTATATCAAAAAAAATTATTCGGCAAAATGAAAGTTATCTTTACGCTGACATGTACGATTTCAGTGAATAACTTCCTGTGAGAAACAGCAGAGAACTGAGAGAGGTTTGTCACATGGTTTAAGAGCAATCACCTGAAGCTCAATATCAACAAAACCAATAAGCTTGTGGTGGACTGCAATGCTCAAAATATGTCTGTTGCAAAGAAGCTACAAAGCAACAGAAGTACAGAAGATCTAAGAAATCCAAAACTAGTAGCCCGAGACTAGTGTCACCAATTTAATATCCAACTAAATGTGAAATAGGGTCACAATCTTCCCTTCTTTTCTGAGTTATAGTGTTAAATATCGTCCAGAAAAGTGGTTTTGCAGAACTTTATGATGTCACAGTGAGGTTGACCTTTGGCTTCTTAACGTCACAGCGTAAAAAATGATTTGTGAGGTCAAAGTTACCTTGTCCTTTGACCTTTGACCATCAAAATCTAATCAGCTCATCCTTGAGTCCAAGTGGATGTTTGAGACAATTTTTAAGAAATACCACCACGGCATTTCTGAGAAATACTGATCTGCAGAATAGGATGTACATTAATATGTGCATACTGTTAGTATTGATGGACACATAAGTTGAGAGCATACAGCCTCCGGCTATGGTTATTGACTTTACACGGGGCATAAACAAACGTAACATTGTTTATTGGTGCAAAACACTCCATAATATGCCCCTTGATAACAAGCTTCACGATGAAGACTCTTGACTGCTACAGCCTGACCTGGTGAGGGTACTGTGATCAAGACTTCAGTAGGCTGGTTTTCTTAACCGCTCTTAGATTATCTACTTGAACTGTAAACAAAAATAAAGTAAGCCGTTAAGAAGTTCAAAACTCGACTGGCCTTGAAAAGATTGTTAAACTTACTACAGCATCAAAAGAGAAAAATTGAAAAATATCTTTGCTAACCTCTTTGACATTTTGAGTAACTGTAATTTAAGCATGAATTCACACTTCATGATTAAAAAAAAAAAAGATTGAGATAGAATCAGACTTGTTGCAAGCTTAATAATGATCATGTAAACGTAACTTTTACAGTAATTAATCAAATTTCAAACACCACACTGAAGGACCCCTTCACAAATTTTCAATGCCTTCTGTGATTCTGTCATCAAATTTTTTCTTTAAATTCTTGCTTACACAGGCACTTCAGCAGCTCTCTACAGATATTGTCAGACAAAGAAGAAAAAGCACTAAAAACAGTAAATGCCTTTGCTATTATTCAACAAATAAGCAATGAAATTTCTACTGAAATGTGTCCAATATATCATTCTTTTAAAATTAAAACAGAGATGTTCTTGCTGCCAACCCCACTGTGGTCTCTAAGATAACATTGTAACATGCTGAAAGAGCTTATAGCGGTGGTGCAAGCTCTGCAAATCCCCACTGATCACATGTATCTCTCCTCCACAACAGTCCACCAGGAGTCTCCCCTAAAGTCTTCATAACTCTTGAGAATGAGAGCATGGGTCACTTGCAGATGAGGTTTTCTACTCTAAATGTTTAAGCACGATGCAAGATCAACACTCAAGATGTACTGAGTATGCTATGTAAATTTGATCGCTCGGTCAAATGCCCTCCTCTCACTACTCTCTGGGTGAGCTGGGTCATGGGCAGAATGAATAAATGCATGGCCATTTACGCCTTGTTCCAGATTTGCTGAGAAATGCCTATATGAGGCAATTGCAGATCAATAAGTACTCTGCCAAGCTACCAACGGGACAACTTAAGGGCAGGTCTGGGGGTTTTCTGTTATATATGGACATGCTAAATGTCAGTCATGCTTCCCCAGCTCTCCAAGGCCATTATGAGCATTTGCTCCGCACTATTTATAGAGAGCCTCAGCATGTTTAGTCATGAAACACCTGACCCTTCAAATCAGAGCCCACTGAGCTGAGCATTAGAAACCTAATTGTATCATAATTTTTTTTTACCTCCGTAGCAGCAGAGGCATATGGCAAGCGAAATTTTAAAATGAAGTATGATACATATACTGTTTTTTTTTCTTTTTTTTAAGGAATATGTCCCTGCGGCCTTCACCTTTACTTCTAATCAGCTTTTCATCAGTTTCTTCACCCGTCCCTCTTCCAAATATTCTTGTTTGCTCCCCGAAGGTCCTGCAGCTCCTGGCACCGCTCTTTCACAGTAACAAGTCAAGACTGCAGCAAACACAGAGGAGTGTGTTTGTGTTTCTGCCACCAACCGAAGCCTCAGGCTCAGACTTTAGCGTCCCTATATTCACTTTTTTAAGTGACCCCACTGTGCTGAGTAAACTTCACAGACAAGGAACAGAGCGATGGAGGGCACTTACTGCTTGCACACACTCAAAAGACAGCCTTCTGTGCTTTTAGCTTGATTCAAATCCTGTTCACTCATAAAATTATTTAAAATGTGCTCTTGGCATTTTAACACCCACTTTCAATTTGAATGTGACTTCACTTTTCGGGGGGGGGGGGGGATGAAAGGCAGTGATAAAACTTGCATATTATCACAACAACTCAAATGTGTTTTTCGTAGGGTTGCATGAAAAATCTATGAAAAGCCGAGTTACTGAAAATGAAATCACAGTTTGCTGCAGATGCATTGCCATGGTTCTGCAATCACCGTGTTGCTGTTATTTTTTCTGTCTACAAAGGCGAAATGGCATTTAATTGCTATTGCAAATGTACATCTGTGTGACTGTGAATATAAATTAGACTGCCAGGCCACTTGTTCTCATGGTAACACAAGCAGGACGTGATGCGCTGATTGACCTTGGGGTGCAGAGTTTCCTTTTCCACATGAATTTAGCAGCAAGGAGCGTCTCTTGGTGACTGCATGGCAACAGTTTTGCCGTTTGTGATAGCAACCTGTCAAAGTTAAATGCTGCTTGTGTTGGCTGCATGTAAGTTTGAAGAAGTCTGAGTTTCCTATAATGAGAAAACAAAACTGTCAGAAAAAGGAATGGCATTCATTTTATTCACCGCACTTATTAGGAAACGACTGCAACCATTCAGGTGATCATTGTGTAATGTTTCAATTTTCACAGGCAATGCATTTCAATGATGCATGGACCGGCGTGTGTTGCCACAGAGGTGCGTCGGCAGGCCTGTGGGGGGCACTCCAGCACTTTCTCCATCGCCCGCCGCTCTCTTTCCTCTATCTCCACCGTTTCTCAGCTTTCCCTCCCCATTTTCTGTCTTTTTGTTCTGTGACTCTATCACTCCTCACTCTTCCTCTCCATCTTTCTCGTACTAATGCGCTCTCTCATCACTGCTTCTCCTCTTTGCTCTCTCTCTCTCTCTCTCTCTCTCTCTCTCTCACACACACATACACACACACACGCCCTGTCTCCTCAAGTTCTTCCTCCTCTCGTTCCAATGTTTCATTTTTGGTGGACGCCCATTTTCTCCCCTTTACTCCCACTTTGGTCTCCATTCCTCCATGCTCATCTCTTTGTTCAGGATTTTTAATCGATACTGAACCCTCCCCTCTCACTTCCACATGAAATAAAATGTACACACATTAGCAACAAGGCCTAAGTAGCTTGACCTTCTTCTCCCCGTCGCACCTATTTCTCATTCATTGCATTTCCATGTTGCAGCAGGGTATAATTAGTATGGCCATCCATACAAGAGCATTATCAGGTTGCTGTTAGATGGGGAAAAAATAATAATGGGAGTCTGATGACACAGGGCATTTTTTTCCCACTGCAATTTTCCAGCCAACCAAAGTGAGTTTGACGTCAGCTCATCAGTCATCCTGCAGATTCTTGTTCATTCAATGTGTTTAATCCTTGGGCAGCTCTGAAAAGAAAACTGGCCATCAAAAGGGAATACATTTATGTTAAGTTGTCAGGTATGTGTAATGTGCTGTACGCTTTGAAAAATATTAAAGAAGAGCTTGGTGATCTAATCTTTTCCTGAATGACTCCACCTCCTTTTTTTTTGGTGGGATAGAAAAAAAAAGACTCAAACGTTAAATCATTTTTGCTTTTGTTTTAATTGCAGACTCGCAAACTATTGCCCGGCAAGTTAATCTTGTTGGAGCTTCAGGCTTAAAAGTGTCTTCCCAAGTAGACGGATATCTAAAAAATGTCAGCGTGCCAAGTGTATTCGTTCATGCCAGGAGTTGTAATCGAGCTGACAACATCTGCCTTCCAGGGATTAAGTGAAAGAGCAGTGAAACGCTGGGATAGATTGGGCAAATTATATTCAATCACCCTGCCTGTGGATAAATAGAGCCACTTTAAAGTTTGATGTGACTTTCCTTTGTGCAAGCAAACTGTCAGCTGTACCTTCAGCACCCAATTTATTTCATTAAAACATTATTGATTTCTCCTTTGTCACAAATTATAATAAAAAGGAGACCATGTCAAGAGATGGTAATTAATGATTAGCCCTTATATGTATTACTTTGTCAGGAAATGACTGATGGCAGTTTGATGGCTGGTGGCCATGACCTTGACTGGGGGAATTATCACTGAGGGGGCAGACCAAGGAGACAGGTTGGGTGAAGCAGCCAGTTCTTAATGACTGACTTATATTATATCACTTTCATAGCTTATGGCTTCCTGTCCCAAGAACACACAGACAATTAATTTTACACAACTTCTTCTCTTATTTCACAGAGGGTCCACAGACCAAAACAAATTTCTTTATTTCCGAAATATGTAAATGTAAATTACTAATCAATCATAGCTTAATTGCATTAATAATTGAATGACTGCAATTACCACTTCCCAGTTGTAAGCCTCCGCCAACCAGTCAAGTTGCAATTTAAATCCAAGTCTATCCATATATTACATACACTGTGACGAGTTTGAAGGAATTAAATAAAAAGAATAAGTATATTTTTGGAGGAAATGGATCAATTGAATTAAATCACTTTATTGGCACGTATGATTCTAGTGAATGATTTCTAGTGAGAAACGTGCTCCGCCTCTCCAGAGGAGTACAGACGACTGACAGAGAGCTTCATCACATAGTGCAACGACAATCACCTGAAGCTTAATGTCAGCAAAACCAATGAGATTGTGATGAACAGCAATGCTTTAAATATGGATGTTGCTGCAAATTCTAAAACATGTTTAACCAGACTTGCAGAAGATCTTAAAAATCAGCACAGTCCCAAGGTGGACACCCAAGATTAGTGTCACCTACACAGTATTTGATCAAATGTGAAATACAGTGAAAAACTTCCCCTCCATTCCTGAGTCTCAGTGTTGAACAATGTCCAGACCACCAAAATCTAATCAGTTCATCTTTGAGTTCAAGTGGATGTTTGAGCTGAAATTGAGGAAATTCTCTCAAGGCACTCCCGAGATACGGCCTTAACAAGAACGAAGGTCTGCCCTTTTGTCCCATGCCAGTAATGTGCATCTGTCTGGACGTACAGTCAAACAACCTGAAAAAACGAAATGCTTCCGCTCACCACCAGCACTAAGGGTTCAAAAAATACATATAACTGAGAACACAGAAGACAAGAAAAGTGTGTCAACTGTGATAAAACGGTCTGTGGTTTGAGAAGTATGTGGCTGTTTCCTGCAGTCCTCTGTCTGTGTTTGAGATGTAGTTACTGTTACACCGACTGTAACAATCGCACATACAGATTGAAAGAGCTCCCATCTTCCCCTGCCTTTCCATAAGTGAAAAATTAATCAATTTGCTGTGTTCATTGGTAGTCCGAAGCACTACCAGACCACTCTGACAGAGTAACCAGCTGGTAAGAACTGCTGACTGATTAACATGAAGTAACGCGACAAATACACAAAAAAAGTTTTAACGTTCACTGATGTTATACGGGACAGATGATGGAGATGAGAAAGAATCCCATGTTAAGGGCTAGCTAGCATTCAACATCATTGAGATGGAGGTATAATTATAGTGGTTGTGTGAGGATTAAAATATAGTGCATGGACGACATGACTCCGTAACGATCAAATATTTGTTTATTCACAGTGAATCACATATGTGGCTGACATGATGTGTCTATATTTCTTTGGCTTTCAGGGACGTTCATATTGTAAAGTGGCAGGTGAGATTTATCTGCTTTGCTCAATCCAAACACACCTCAGAGCTGTGTGGGTCAATTTTTAACGACTAACCAACAATTGATTAACATGTCCAATAATCAATTAGAGAATTTCATTGAAATTGGCATCTGTAGTTAACGTGTTAAAATAATAAGATTTGTTAACAGTAGAGATTGATAATTATCTCACGCACTATCAGCACTGTAGAGACAGTTATGCAGTATCAGCACTTTGGGATGATTTATAATGTATACAATAGTTCATGTAATTAAGAACAAGACAGGATCAGTAATTGAGAGCTTTAACTCCTTCGCTAATTTAGACAAACTCACTACAGGCGTGTAGTTTAATAAATGAGCTGCTTTCAAAAATCTGTAATTGGTGATTTGATACACACTGATCTATCATTAATCTATTTCCACAAGAGAAACAGAAAAAAAAAGGGAATATTCATTAATTATAAGATAGAAATGATCATTAAGCATGTGCTCTGCTCAATTTTCAAAAGAAAGGCGACCCTAAAATTGAGAGAGGGGCAATCAGGCACGGTAGTTAACATGGAAGAGTCCCAGGATTCGGATCAACTGGTGAGAGCGTCATAATGTCCGCCATGCAGAGAGGGATTATTTTGTCAAAGCATGGATCGCCTGCCAATACACATGCCTATACCCACATGGTGCAGGGCTCAGACAAAAGAGCTGAGACATTATTTGCAGGTTCATCACTAAGAGCAGGGAGCGCTGGTTCAAATTAGAGGATCATTTCAAACAGCCTCTGTATTATGACACAGGATAAGACTGATTTCTTTCTGTGGGTAGCTACAGTAAGTGCTCTGTTTGATTATATAAATCCTGTCATTGTACAAAACAGTTTCACAGGCTTTAAGCTTAAAATAAAACGAACAACTTCGCCAACTGTGCAGAGGAAGCTGCCTTCAGAAGTAAAAATATGTTTAGATCAGATCACGTCTGCTTTATGCCTCATTTTCACATATGTATGTGTACGGAGGCGAGTCAGACAGAGGTCCATTCATATGGGAATATCCGATTTCCTGTGAAAGTCGTTCCCTTTGTTTATTTCATTGCCTAAGATGCCTCAAGTATGTCACAAAAATTTAACTTTTATGGTAGATTTCGGAGAGAGCGTATGACAATGTGCTAGCTAACAGGCAATTTCCTTCAGTTCAGTTGCTTATGTTGATTGTCAGATGAGTTCGTATGATTAAAAAGAACTTTATTGAGTTTTAATAAACTGTAAATCTGAGTGATCCCATTCTGCTAAAATACAGTTATACATTAAGTCAGATTGTCTTTATCAGTTTGGTATGAAATAGTCAATAGATTTATCAGTTTGACAGAATTTGGCCAAACTGTAGTTTCTATCCATCCGTAAAGAAATGCATTTCCTTGCATTGGACACTAGAGAACATTATCCGTACACGCACGCATGCACTGGTCACATGCGTGTGTGGAAACGAGGCGTTCCTTTTTATTTTTCAAAGAACACTAGACAGCTTTAATTTATACTGCACTAGAACCAGATGGGCAATTCATAAAAACATGTTTCTAAAATGTGGTTGCACCTAGTGAGTGATTCATAAGCTTTAGCCATTCATGTATTCTATACATTCCTTACACTTAAAGTATTATACAAACACCTACATGTGTATCTATGAATATATCACACACATACACAAACACATTTGGAGGGGATAGGTAAGAGGTGGTAGGTGCTCTCTGACAGAAAAGTATAATCTCTTCTATAAATCTGTATCAGAGCCGCTCTGCTGTGAGCAGCTTATCCACAGTCCAGCCTCATGAGTAGGAGGCTCTTGTACAGCAAAAATGCCACAAAGCAAACATTCCACTTACCAAAACGCAGCTTGTCCTCATTTGTGGCATTTTCCAGCAATTATATGCAATTTAAGTTGCAGTAGAAATTACTAAAGCGAAAAGGGTCAGCAGAACCCCCCATTAAAAAAATGACTGTTCTGGGAATATTAAAGCAGAGGGACCCCTGTTCCTCAGAGGCCATTAACTAAATAACCCTGTTGGAGATTTCTGAGGCACTTTTCTCACACAGAGAGCCACCTACAGGGAAATGCAACAACAATGTCTGAATGTAATTTTTAAGTATTTGACGGCTAGTTTAATTTTAACTGTATGCGTTTTAATTCAGTATTTATCAGCTATTTTTTTGCCCTTCGTTTGAAGCATAAATGCAGCAAATGCAATCAGGCAGCCGACTTACAATAAGAGTCTCGTGCATTTGAATTATATTCCCCCAGAAATCTGTAATAGCACAACATTTGACTGATTGTCTTCTTGTTCGACACTCCCATTTTGATCTATTAGTGGTATTATTTCTCCTCTCATATACTTTGTTAAAATAAAATCAATTACGTGTGATTAAAAACAATCAAACAGCCGCTGGTCCCTAAAGCAGGAGGTGATTTAGAATTATCTGTCAGCTATGTTAGAGAGGAGATGGCAGAGCGCCATCGCCGTGTGGTGATGAATCTGGTGGAATACCAATTGAACAGAAAAAGCTACAGCTCCCTCTCACACACACACACAAACTCACACACAAACATGGAGAGCAGGGATATTTCTGCTGCACAGAAGCACACATCTTCCCATTTTCTGTGCTGCAGTCCTAAACCCATGCAAGAAAAATCGAAAGTTTCAAGTTCATCATCGTTATTTTGTGTTTTCTCTGCCCTTACTGTGAAATTACCCTCTTTTGAGTTCACCCCACGTCTGTCATAAGAGGCTGTATTCCCCGCTCCCCCACAAAAGGTTGACCAGCCTCTCCTCTGTCCTCCTCCTCCTTCTCTCTTTGCTAAAATTGCAGCAGCTATCCTATGCTGTCATTTGTAGCTTGCACAGAGACAAAAAAGCCTTCTGGGTAGCAGTGTTTGAACGTGCTCTGCTCAAACAGACTCCCAGAACCAACAGAACTATTCGCACAAATCTCACAGTCACTCCTTGTTATTGTGGAGTGCTGAGCGGCTCCAAATAGTCGACATTCTCTGCAGACCCCTGCAGCAAAGTGAATCAATGAGCCAAAAGCACATACATAAAGACTGTGCCAATGTCTCCCCATAAATCAAAGCTTTATGACTTCATAGCAACAAATTTTCCATCTAAATTGGATGTGCAGCTCTCTAAAACTTTAAGAAGCTGGTCACTTGGATTTTAGTTTCTGTGAAATCTGCAGCAAACAAAGCACTTCATTTGATGTACAACTGATCAAACTGCAGTGATGCTGGCGGCTGAATACTATTAGCTGCTAATCATTCAGAACACTGAGTAAGTGTTAAACAAATCAAAAGTCCTCAAACAATAATCTAGTCATGTTTGTTTTGTCATCCACAAAACAACAGACCTGTGGTTAATCATGCAGAATCCTTTTGAGCCAAGCCAGACAAACAGCGAAGCTGAGAGGAAGGGAGTCTGGGCTTTCTCAAAGTGTAATTGAAAGAAATGCATTTCAGCAGGGCTCTACTCTGTCCTGCTTTGTACTTAAAAGTCTGGGCTATGAAGCCAGCAGGTAGGCTTTTACACTTCTCATGGTTCCCTCATTAGCTAAGCTGCCCCTGCCAGACAGAGTAGGAGCTGTGTAAACGTGCCAAAAACCAAAGTCTGAAGCAGCCAAAAGCGACTTTACTGGCATCCGACTATACAGTACGTGTGTTCACAACACGATAGTTGGCTTAGATATCGATGCTGTGTTTCTGCTCAACGCCTAGTTGTAAGAGCTCCGGGCTAAATTGGCAAGATTCACTGCAGATGCAGAGAGCGTGCTCTTGCATGGCAGAATGTGCTCCTTACTGATTTCCTATAAGAGCTTTTCTCAGCCGAAGATTATTTTTTAAATGCACCCCACATCATCTCTGTACCAGGAGGAGAATTTCTGCCCATCTCTACGACCTCTTGCTCTTCAGTTCACCCAGGTTTTTCTCTGTGTACAAAACTCTTCTCCCCTGGTAAAGCGTTAAAAATGTTGTCTTGAGAGATAAGATAGCAAACGTCATTTTGCATTTATGGTGCTTCCTGTATATAAATAGAAAACAGTGCTGCTTTCTCAATTAGGTGGAACAGCCAAATGAATGACTGTTTAATGGATATGCCTTTACTCTGTTGTTTTCCCTCCGCACAAAGAGATTTGTTACACAGAATCTAATTATTTCAAATGTGAACCTTGCCATTAATTGACGGCAGCAAAACAACCATAATCCACACAAGTGACTTTATTTTAAATGGCCGGCTGTAATGAATATCCAGTGTCAGCGGCTTAATTTACTTTTGCAGCCATCGAGTGGTTGATGAAGCAGACAAGAAAGGTGATGAGCGTAATGTTTGAATTCAATTATCGGATAAAAAGAAATTCCATAAGAGACAACATAAACTGTCTTTTGACATCAAAGTCAAGCCGCGTAGCGCTGCGACTTGATTTCACAAGATATGGTAATTCGTCGAGCTACTGGGAATCTTGTAATTTGCTGTCTCAACTTAATTTGTTGAGCAATTTAGCAAGGTGAGGCTTCTGTCTGTGGATTTTGATGCATCTTCTGTTGATGAAAGGAGCCTCATCACTCAGACTCAGTGCACTTGATATTCTTCAGACAAATTTTCATCCATAAAATTTTCAGACTGAGTCTGTCTGACCGTGGCCTTCCCTGGACAATAACAAGGTCTCCTGTGCTGCTGAGGCTGAGTAGCCACGGACAGCCTTTGTGCTGTATCTCATTATCAAATTGGCTCCTCTCTCTCCTCTCTCCCGTTACATTACATACGGAGAGTTTCTGTGCCCTCCGCATGATCCCCGAATTTCACTGGATCTGGGATTTACTCCTGCCAGTTATGCAGCAATCTGCGGGGTCCCACTCATTCTTCTCTTATTAATGTATAAAATGAGCAGCAGTGGCCAAGGAGTTCACATTTTCAAGACAAAGCTTGGAGCACTGACTCACTACATAGTCAGTTGTTCAGAGTCCAGACATAATCACAATGTCCACCTCTTTTTACCCCGGCAGACCAAGGCACCGCCACGACCAGAATAGCTTACTAATAAGTGGCAAAGAGTTAAGGAAAAGTCTCAGACACGCAGTGGGTTTGTACTGTCAAAACAAAAACAAAAAAACAATGAAATGTAGGGGCAAAAATAACAATAGTCAGTCCTGAAAAGAAGGAATATTATGAGAAGTGAACAGCTCATTAGCTGCAACCATTTCGGTTGTTCAGAACAATGTGTCACTAGATGTTTGAAAGTGACATCCTACTGAGATGAACAGACAACATTTCTCTGCCATCACTGTGCTGAATTCAAATGGACCAATCAGAAAGCCACACAGACGCCAGAGTCTTCAAGACCTCAGCACTGTGTCTCCCTCCCCCTGAAAAGTGTTTTCTTTTGAATAATGTAAGCGGTTTATCTATATGTACATGTACAGGGCTTATTGGCTCATGTAAGAAGCTTTAATTTAGCATATTTTAATGTGAATGCGGTGAGTATCTTTTTATTTAAACCAAGTGAGGAAATAAATAAATAAGCGACTACCACCAGACTAGTTCAAAGCAGTGCTTTCTAACCTCAGCTCAATGATCGAGGAACATGAAACGGGGCCCCAGGAGATGGCGGGTTGCACATATACCGGCGTGATTTATGGTCGACCATAACAAATCAACAAGTTTAACTTTAATTGTTTTCCTTGCGATGGGAGGGAGGTGGGGTAGTTAATACAGAGCAATGATTGATGGCACAGGGCATCGTGTTTGGCTTGGCACTTTGTCTTTTGCAGTGCAGCTCAGGAATTGAACCAGTTGATAGAAGCAATTAATTTGAGGAGAGAACTGTTTTGATTTAGGATATACAGGTTCTAAAAATATCAAAGAGAAATACCATTGCTTTGTAACGTACAGGAAACTGTTTCTCCCCCCTTTTCAAATTGTTTTTAGGGAAGATATTAATTTAAAAATATAGGTCACTGATATCCTATGTTCTCTTGGTTCTTTAGCGTATAACATCTTTATTCATATAGATTTTATTTGAATCTTTGTGTGAAACTTCATATGTTTTAATAAAGTTATCTCCTGTTTAAGCTACATTAGTTTGCTAAGTGATTGAGACAACCATTTAATTAAATGCTTTGCCGATGATGCCTCTCTTAGAATAGTGGCCATTAACCATTAATCAGCGGTGCACACCTAATTTACAAGGACAACAGCGCAGGAATGGGGCCTGTGCAAGAGAGGAAATGGTCACACCGTACCATTAAATCACAATTAGTAATCGTTGGAGCTAGTGGCACAAGCAGTGCTGAGGTTATAAAGCCATTGCAGTAGATCACAACATAAAATAACATCTACAACTGATATCACAGCTTATCAGCACTCCATAGATCACAGGACAGTGCGGTAAATAGTCTGTGATAATTGCAGCCGTGTGGTCTAAAGGTGCCACCAAGTGCTTCGTAGCGTAACCTTGCAGCTTCTGCCAGTAACTCAGTGCATGCCAGAGTAGCTCTATTTATTTTTTGCATTTGTTCCAGCCTGCTGGGGACTGATGCAATAGACTGCAGATGATTTACTTCTGTTGATTATTGAATCATGGCAGAAGAAAAAAAAAAAGGCCTTGCCCAGAATGCTACGGCTGAGTTTTAATTAAGTTTGGACCAAAACTGGTCTTTCCTCAGTCAATTCATAAAAATGACCTTCATTGTGAATTACAGTAATGAAATATGATGAGCACAGCTTGGGAGCGTTGACTCTATAGCATACACAGGGGCCGGGAAAAGAATGATTACGGTCGTGTGCGTGAGGCTGCACAGAAAGTTTCTGTTGCTACGATGACCGCACGCAGCATATAGAAACTGTAAAGACAATAAATCAAACATAATTGATTGCAGTACTGTCTCTGAGTGTTTTTGCAAGCATCAATCACATTTACAATGAATTACAAGGACTGCTGCAAACGCTGATGATGCACGGCAAAGTGAGATGGAGTCACCACAACAAACAAATTACATTGTTGTGTTTGGTGCAGGGAAGGTGAATGGCAAAAGAACAACAGTTCATCAGGTTTGGATTCAAATTGTACACAGACACAAATAAACTGAGAATAAGGGACATCATCTAATTAGACAGATTTGTCAGAAATTTAAGTCCAATTTATCAACATTTAGATAAAAAACGAAACAGAAAGAACATTTGATTATTTTGATTTTATTTGTCAAATTAACTGTCTGTGTATTTAGCCCTTTTACTGAATTTGGTGCATCCAATCACAAGATTTAAAGTACAAAAACAAATTAAACTGGAGAGTGAGGTGTTTTGCTGTATGCAAATATAAATGACGAGGAGGCCTTTTTCTCCTCCACACTAAACAATTTATTTTTCATCAGTATACAGATGTGTCCATTGTTTATAAGTCAATCCATTCCCATCAGCCAATGGATTACTACAACTGTAAGAATGTGGTCTCATGAGCAGCTCATTAAGGTATGCAATGAAGATTCTTAAAATGTCTCCTTGTGCAAGATAAAAGAAATGTTTGTACACAACAGATATAAAATAAGACCCCAGATTCTGCAAAATTGCCCAATAATAAGGAGACGTCATTACCGGCTGAGGACAGATGGGAGGTTAAATCGACCCAGAGAGCACTGAACTGTAAAATAAAGCACAAAGTCTTAGAGGAGAGTCTTTTAAATAGGCGGCAGGAGGCAGGTGTAGAGTAGCATCAGGATGATTATTAGCTAAAGTCACAAAGAGCCAGCAAGAGGTGGAAATGCATATCGACATGAGCATTTACCTGCTGGAATCCTAGTTTTCCGGGAGGAAATAAAAACCTCCTACGATTTCACCCACTCCAGTTCACCAGGCCAACATAGCGGGACCTCTATTACCCACTTCCCCCACCTCAAAGTCACACTCATCTTTGCTCATCATGGCGTGCCACAATCTTTCCTCCCACCTGGTGGTCCTCTCCTGCAGTCCTGGTTTCACCAATTCTACTTGTAAATTGTTCCAAAAAGGTTTTTTACGATGACAATATGAAAGCTTCAGCACGGTGACCAAACTCCAAAACTCTGTTCAACCCACTGTGCATAACCTTAAATATCTTGCAGCTTACTGTGACTGCATGTGCAAGAAACAGGTCTGAATTACCTAAGTTAATTCCAAATGTGAAATGGATCCCTTCTCACTAAAGACTAAGGCTTGGTATCGAACTTCAATACTTTTACGGTACAGACCGAACTGCCTCAATACTATCGAGTATCAAAAAATGTCAAATATCGAAATTTGGTCTTGAATGACCAAAGGAGTTAATCTCATCAGCATCACTGAGCCAATACACATGCAGCTTGCTTGTTGTGCCAAGATCTAATAGTGCTGTTGATTGGTTGTACTCTTGTCTTTAGCAGGAAAAATACCAGATTACATGCAGAGACAGGGTTGACCATAAGTGTACAATGTGATCTTTTGTTAAAACAGATTAGATAAAACTGATATCGAAAAAAGTATCATTCAGGAAAGGGTATTGAAGTCAACATATCCTATTGGTACCGGTGTCGATTTTTTCTTAACGATACCCAGCCCTATAGTCTCTATAAACAGTCGGCAAGGCAGGGTGATCTTGGTGCTGGAAAAGCCCTGGTTTCCGGTTGTAGTCTGTTGTTGTCCGCTTAATTAACAGCCAACTGTTAACTGTTAACGGCGTGTAATCTGGCTACTTGTGAAAAGATCCGCTG
>JAPZDX010000025.1:7764488-7775273 GCA_029783625.1 Naso annulatus
TGTTTACGAACAGCAAAGAACAAATGCTATTGACTCTACCTTCAAGCCGAAAAATAGAGCTGATAAAATTGTTTATCTGCAGAGTAAGCAGCTGTATGCTTTGGGTTATAAAAGTCTATATTTTTGAATTGAGTGATGCACTTTACTCCATAAAAGACAAAGTTTTTGGATGTACTTTATAAAAAATAAATGACCATTCGAAGAGTCAGAGGTTTTGTTTGTCGTTGTGTGAACATGTCAGTCAGACCTGGTCAGAGCTATGCAATATTAACTCATCCTTAGCATTGCATACCCGCAGGCTTGCATAAGCATACGTGAATCTTCTTTTTAAAATACAAAAACGTGAAAAAAGTATCACTTATTGTTTCTGCTGAAAAGTCATAATTGTGCATCTAACAGAGTTTTACTTGTTTCTGTATGTAAAATATGCAAAAACTCTGATTCAATGTCCTCTATACATTGGAGCAACTTCTATACATACTGCAGTTACAGATTGAAATTTTGCTTTTAGCATGCTAGCATCATGGCTCTGTGGATGTTAGTTTGTTGGTCTGTTACTTCGGTTCAGAAAGAACTATCCTAATACTTTTGGATGGATTGCCATAAACTTGGCAAAAACATTCATGGTACCCAGAGGATGAATCCTAATAACTCCAGTGGTCTTCTGACCTCTGCAGGTCAAAGTTTTCCCAATTCTGAGAAGTATTTTGAATGGATTGCCACAAAACATTGTACTGTTTCGGGATCCCACACAACAGAATCACACCTATAGCGCTACCATCATATTTTAAATAAAATACTTTAACCACTGTGGTATGGGTTCCCAAAAAAATCTGTTATAGACATTCATGTTCCCCACAGAATGAACTGTAATGACTTTGGTGATTTACATTTCATCTCTGCGACATTATCCTGTCCAATACTTTAGTGTATGACCTGAGCCTCAGGTGTAGTTTATGTTTTCTGCTTATTACTGAATGCAAGCTTGTGCTTTGCAGCTGACATCCTGAACTCTGATGCCTCACATGGCAAATATTAAACCTGCTAAACATTAGCATATAAAGATTGTCATTATAAGCATGTTAGCATGCTGTCAGTAGCAATTACTCAAAGCAGCACAGCCTCTCTGAGCTGCTAGTGGAGCCATGAACCCTTTTATTTAAAGTTAGATCCTTAGATGTAGATTTATTATCCAAGCACACAGGCTGACATTTACACTCTGTGGTTGGTGCTGCATGTGATTTTTCACAATGGGATTTTGTATGTGTAAATGGATATTTTGAACTTGAAGTGAAAGCTGCAGCATATAAATGAAGTTACTGCACTGACACAATGCAGGTTTTTGCTTTTATTGCTCTTATCATCTAAAAGCAGCATTATAACTTGCCAGCTTGCCGGCTGGTGAAGCGTCTTGGTTTGGTGAAGATCAGGTTTCATGACTTAAACAGCCAATCCAGCTTCTTTTGTCCTCACATTTGGAGGTAACCCATCACCTGCACATGATTCACAGATATTTTTAAGGGTTATAACCTTCCCAGAGAAAGACTTATAATAGCAGCTGTAAGGTACGAGCGGAATTACTGACAAATTGCAGTCAATGGTCAGAATGAGTTAAGTAGCAAAATTATAATCATATTCCATTGAAGCACACAAGTACTAAATTGCATTGGGCTGTGAGTGCTTTTTTGATCAGAAACGGTATAGACTGCAGTCACCGCTGTTTTAGTGCTGTGTTGGTTTATATGCACAGCCAGTGCATGAGTTTAAGTTTGTTCATTCTATGCAGAGAGTACTTTAGAGGCAGTGCAATAGTAAAATCAGCCAATGCAAACACACAAATAGAAGTCAATAACACAGTTTTATGTGAAAACATCCACACAAGTTGAAAGATTTGTGATGATCATGGAGGCCCAAGTTACATCATTTCATTAACATTCAATCATAGATTTATTCATTTATTTTCTTCAACCGCTTATCCTTTTGCAGGGTCACAGGGGTGGAGCCAATCCCAGCTGACACCGGGCGAGGGCAGGGTACACCTTGGACAAGTCGCACGTTCATCACAGGGCTGACATTTGGACTGTGCGAGGTAGCTGGAGTACCTGCAGACAACACACGTAAACACGGGGAGAACATGCAAACTTCACACAGAGAGATCCTTCTCCAACCAGGTATCGAACCCAGGACCTTCTCGCTGTGAAGCAACAGTGCTAACCACTAATCCAGCATGCTACTTGTGAACTTACAACAAATCAGGAACATTAGAGGTTGGGAGGGAAATAAAGTGGAGTTTGTGTAAAGTTTTGAGATCCTTCAGTGGCTGAGCTGTGAGGCACTCAGGCACAGGTGCCCTCTGCGCACACAAAGTCAGCGCACACATTGCTCTCCGGCTACAGATAAAGTCTGCACACTCTGTACTTTGTGACCAATTAACATAGACTGAACAAACAAACCAGTGGTCAATTATTGTGGTCGAATATTGTGGGAGGAAAATTTGCTTAGCATGCAGTCTGTAAACCGTTCAACAGGAAACAAAATCTATTATGTTGTATGCTATAGATGTACCTTACAAGATTTTTGTCAGTGTGCTGCACAGCCTGTGTATAAGTACCTACTATCTTGCTTTAACCAAATTTCTCACATTTGTGTGTGTGTACATACAAGCCTCAGAGAGAGATAAACAGAAAGAAACAGTCAAACACATCGAGCTAATTTAACTTAAGCAATTAGGAGTAGAAGAGACACAGATTAGACCAAACACCATCTCACCACCGGAGTTCCAGCCACTAGTTTATTGACAATATTGACCAGAACTCCGTCAGACTCAGCTGAGAGGTTATTTTCAGCCAATAGTATGTGTGTTGCAGTGAGACATAAGTTGCTTTGTATAAATTACACTTAAACCAGCAGAGTGTCAATCTAGAGCCGTATCTTGCTCTGACAGCCTATATTTGCCTCACAGCTTAGTGATATGCTTCGTCGTCTTTTAGTCATTCCAAATGTCTTTAAGCACGCTATTTGAAGTAACTGCAGTGACATTCATGATGAGGTCTGTGAGAGTGTGCCTGTGTGTCTCAGTGTATATACTTATATGTACAAGGGAGTGACAGGGAAAGACACCGAAAGAGGTTTTTGTTTGCTTGTTTTTACTTTTGCCTAATTGTTAGAAATATCTAAGATTTTTGCACATTTAACGTAATTGTGTATCCTCAGTGGCTATTAAAGTTGTTAAATTTGTCAGTTTCACAGACAAACCAGTGAAACTCACATTATTACTGCATTGCTTGTCACAGGACTTAAAGCACATTCTTCCCTTTGACCTGTAAGAGCTCTGCACTGCTTACGCAGACATTCAGAATTTTAAAATGTTGCCTTTGGGTTTTTGTATTTACTTTAAGACAAGATGATTGTAACATTGCAGCTCATAATGAAGGACTTGGTTTTGTTATTTGTGCCATCCAGACCAAGAGAACCTTGTAATTAGGGAAAAACAAGCAAATAGATAAAACACAAGCAACAGAAGACGCATATTCATGTTCTGCCTCAGCTTGTATTTTGGCCAGAGATGTCATAAAAGAAGAGACAAACCAGTTTCAGTAAAAAAAAAAGTCTGTTAGGATGGAGATTGCAGTTGTATGACACATATCCTACTATATACCGGAGAGCCAAAGCTATGCTTCAGGCCAAATCTAAAATGAATTAGCCAGTTATGTCGGCTCTCAGGAATGATCTGTAAAGAAAGTTGTTGTTGAAAATCCCAGTGCATGCATAGCTGAAGTATAACCCTTGTTTTTTATTATTATTATTTTAGATTTTTTACTGGAGGGCAGTAACTTTTTTTTTTTTTATCAGATTTGACTGATGCTTCTATACATGAAGTTTTGATGTCCTGCTTGTGACTATTACAAATGAATTACCCCATTCTTTTAAGTAGGGGCCTGGTCTTGTTAGCCAAAAATAACTGCATAGGAGCGTGCAAAGATGGCTGTTTGGTTTCTCTTGCTTTAGTTTCATCCATGTTGATGTGGGATTTTTTTTTTTTTTTTGCAACATATTCATACATCTCTTGTCTATTATGGTTTTGAAATGTCATATAATATTGAATTAATCAACAGTATTATACTGTTTGCCTGACCCTGTGTGCACATTCCTAAAATCCTCCTTTTGTCTGAAAGGTGACTGTTTTACAGCCTTCAGGATGTCCTGGGGTGTATATATTTGTTTTGGGTGTCTGCCACACAGGTGGGGTTGGATGTTCGCCGATTGTGGTTACCATATTTCCTTATTTTCGTTTCCTTATTTCCTTCTGTCCCTGTGTTCAGTGCCTATGGTGGCTTTATGTTGCCAAAGCCTCAGGCTGAATGTCGTCTCAGCAGTCCATCAAATTGAGTGACAAGTGCTGGCCTAACCTGAACACCTGAGGGGACAAATAAAGGACTCAAAATGCACTTTGTTGCCTCAAGGTGACAGGTTGCATATTGTAGCCTTCAGAAAGTGAGAAGCTTTTTTTTTGCAGTGATTGATTTTATTAAATTAATAGGGACTCCTTCTGTTAGTATGTGATGATTTTTCACAGCACATTATGCAAACAGTTGTCAGGGTCCAGTGCTACAAAAAGTTACAACAGGGGTTTCAGCCACGTACAGCTCAACAAGACCAACTTGACAAATCAAAACGATACAAATAAACAGACACATCTTTTTTTTTTAGAACTAGAGTAGTTGTCTGGATAATGACCATGCCCTGTGTACCATTCTTTTTGTAGTCTTTTATGTATATTTTCCACAAGATTACACTGACGTTTGTTCCACACTGCAAGTTTGTTTCTTGTTGTAGTTTTTACCAACCATCCGTAAATTTAAATTGGATTTTTTAAGGGTCATCTGTTGATCGGATTAGCAGTTATTTCATACTTTTCAAAACCTCTTTCCGTTTCAGAAGCTACTTTTAAACTCTTTGCAGCATTATTTTCTCCTTTTTATGTCTTTAAAGTTCAATTCACTTTTCCTGTTGATTTTCTGAGTCATGTGAAGTATTTTCAGGGAGGAGATTTAGCCACCATTAAATGACAGCGAATCACTTCTTTTACAGTAGACATTTTATTCATTAAAGCCTCTATTCACTGAGAATAATTAAAGTGATAATAATGGCACTTTGTAATCTGCAAAATGAAAAGAAAGGGCTTATCTTCTGAAGCAGGAAATATTTTAATGAAATTAGCAAGCGTGTGGTAGATCAATCTAAGTGGGCAGTTTTTAAAAATCCTTCTTTAATATCTGTGTATGTCAGTTTTTATGTGGCTTGAAGTATATTTGTGTTTTATATGTCTGGGGATTTATGAAGGCAAAGTAAAACTGAGATTATATCAAGTTTTTTTTTGTCATCTTGATTACAATCCCCACATTAAACCCAGTTATTATGCTTCTCCAGCTCAATGATAGAGTGTCTGCATGCTGATGAGGCTTTGAACTTTTAAACCTTTTTTGCGTATCTTTATAATAAGGATGCTGTGTACGAGGGGTCGTGGCCTGAGAAAACAGACGACACTGGCCTTTGTCAAGTCATCTCTTTCTGCCACCTTTCAATACAGCATCCCACTCGTTAATCATAATGTAAGAAGGGGCATACTCCCTTCGTGTTGCCTACATGTCCTTGTAGACCTCGCTGAGTGAACTCTTGAGACGATTGTAGTGGTCAAATGCACAAAGCCGATATGGTCTACTTTCTCTGACAGCTCTGGCTTGCAATTTTCAACTATTTGAAACGGAAACACCACAAAAGTTATTAACTTCAAACCGTCTGCATAATCATTTCAAAAGTTGAACTGCACATGCATGTAACAAGAGCTGCATAACTTATCTCTTCCACCTCAAGCTAAAAACTTATCAGTTACTCTTTGTAATGTTACAATTACAGTAATGCTTGAACTTTTGTTAAGCTAATACTTAGCTTTGACATAACTGCATGCATTCATGTTTTCTGAGCTAGAAATGACTGTAAATGCCCACATGAGCAGATTATCGTCCACATTTGGTGATTAATTAAATAATTTCTGCCCTAGTAATTAGGATGGCTGGAATGAAAGAGTTTTAATACAGATTACATGTGCACATCTAATAAGCAGGCCAAACAACCACTTTCATTCATGGAGTCAAGCTCATTTCACACTTTGTTAATACAGTATTTTTGAGGAATTGTGTAACATCCAAATTTGCTGAGAACATCATTTACAGCTATTGTTGGTATAGGTTATATTTATGCACTGTATTGTTGTGAGCCAATTTTATTTATTTTAAATGTAGATTATGTTCAGCTCAGGTTGCCATAGCTATTATTGTAGAGTAAAACAGAGAGTAAAACAAACAAACAAACAAAAAAAAAAAAGCAGTGGAAAAAACGACATTAACTGNNNTCACATTCATTTAGTGTCATTTTGCAACACAAGGTTGCACAATATAGTAAGTTGTAGCCCCTTTATGCTACACATACATATATATATAAATAATTGAATTGGAAGAATTTGTGGCACAATTAGCAAACGTATTATGTAGGTATATGTAGCTACATATATGTACTAAAAATTATACTAAATCTTTATGAAAAACTTAAAGGGCAAACACATTCCTAAAACTAAACTGTAATAAAATCAGAACATAAAAATATAATAAAAAAAAAAAAAAATCAAAACTATTAACACTGTGGTTGCTTCACATAAAAGAAAAGCTTGATTATCTAAAATGTCAGTTGTACACAGAGTGGCAGAAAGCAAATGCATGTTTACGCACTAGATGCACTTCTTGAGGTCTTATAATTCATTTGAGTATTTTTGTTTTTTATTTGTTACTACTTTATACTTTTAACACCTCCAGCTCCATTTAGCTATATTTATTTGATAGCTGTGGGTACTTTAATTGCATATATACAAAACATATGATCAAACTATAAAATATGCTGTGTTGTTACAGATGAAAGGCCATGTACGCCTCCACAAGTGTTTGCAGTAATTGGAGCTGTTATATTGTCTTGTAGATGTATGTGTTTATTAGTCATTCTATAAGAAGCAGGGTCAAACATAATTTTCACTGCAGGACTTTTACTTGTAACATAATAATTTGCTCTTGTAGAAAAATGACATTTTTACTTACATGAAGGAACCAAATATCCACTCCAGCACTGTGTTAACATTATATTTTAGTGGCAATGCCTCAAAACTGAGGATTCATTATTTTAAACTAGCTACTCACACTTATGTGGGAAAAATGTAAGACAGAGGCCACCAGCAATGAGGGGTGCCTACCGAACCCAAACACGGGAACATCATATCATGATTCTGCACCGCCACTGGAGTTATGCAGTAAAATCTGGGTATTTAATTCTAATCAGTTTTTTGTTTGTTTGTTTTTTTTTAAATCTGAAACATTATTTACACTGTGTAAATTATGAGTACGTACAATTAGAGTCCATGCAAAATATGATAAGATAATTATAGGATGATGATGTTATAAGAGATGATATACAGTTTAGGCAAACTGGAGAGAAGCTCTACTGTCAAAAAAAAATTGTAGTTTTTATCCTTGTTCTTCCTATCATAAGAAGTTTTAGTAACTTGGCACAACAATTAAGCAATAGAACGATTGTCAATTCAAACAACAATTAAACCACAATTAAAAAATAAACAATATTATGAATCTGAAATTGTGCACGTATGTACAGTTCAGACTGCATGAATATGTACTTTCAGTACTATAAATTATAAAGTACTTTCCCTGTCTGGCCATTACTGCAATTGATTATGGATACATAGAACATTCTTAGATACATTCTTCAGCCTTTCTGCCACCTTCAATTAACGAGGCCAAGGAGACATTTTCATTTCAGAGCAGGCATGCCAGTGTAAAGTAAGAAAAATCCAACATCATTTCTACTGAAGTGTCAAAAGTTAAATGTTTTCATATGTGCGTCGACCATTGTGCCTAATGAATTCATTTTACCATGGCAACTGCCCTTTTCTCCTGAGTCCTTTGAGCATAGCTGTAATAAAAAAAAACTGTGGAAAACAGCTGGACATCAGATCCTCCCACTTAAGCCTTGAAAAGTTGCTCTAATTAATACTCTTTTCACCATCAAAGTGAAACTGCACTGACACAGAGTTTAGCCCAATCATTGTGTCTTCCTGGCATGGAACCAGTGACAGACCGGGGTGTCTTTGTTTCTGGTTCCATTTTGTGATCAAAGAATGTAAAGTGATAGCAGCTCACACAAACATATACACAGACACACAGCCAGACAAAAACAAAACTGGACCTCTTGCATACCATCCATTTACAAGAATGCATTAATGCTATTAACAAGTAGGGGATCACAGATGTTCCAATGCATAGATCAACAGTTTAAATTACCACTCTTGCAAAATATCAACAGTGAATATAAAGCTTCCACCATTAGTCATACATAATTGCAGCCTGCATCAAATTAGAGGGAATGCAAATGCTTACACAATGCGAGCAAGTCTAATAAATAGATGTTTTTTATGTTTGTTTGTTTGTTTTCTAAGATAGAACACTGTCTTGAATTACAGCAACAGGAAGCTCTGTCCAATTTAGTTTCTTTAGATGTGTCTCCGACATGTGAAAAATATCTGGCCTGAGACTTTTTATTAAAAATTTATCTTTGCTTGTATGTGGTCAGAGATGCCTGTGTGCGTTACCTGAGGTGTTTTTCAGCTAAATGAAACAATGTTATGGTACAATGACTGGGTGCTTAAAAGATTTCGACCCTTTCGCTGCAGACCCCAGCCCACCTGCTGCACCTTCACCTCCGCATATCGCATTCCCACATGAAGAGTAATCTCAATAACGGTCACTAAGACTGGATTCAGGCGGATGCAGGCAAATCTGTTCACCTCAGGGAAAGTTGCCTCAGGGAAAAGTGCCTCAGGGGAGAAGCGCACACAGTTGTTATTCCTGTCTGTCTCCATTATGGGAGATTTAAAGCTGCTGCACCTTGTTTACAGCCCTGTCAAGATTGAAACTGTTGCACTTTGTCTATTATGAAAATATTTGAGGAAAAAAAGATCTGAACAAAAAATTATGTTAATCAAAGCTGGCAATGTGCTGTGATGGTGTGTGCACATGTTTGAGTAATTTGATGCCAATGCTGGATGGTTGCTGTCAAATGAGTCTTTTGTGTTGCTTGCCTTTGAGCAATTAAGTGTCAACTGTTTGTTCCTCTCCTTTCTAGAGAAGACTAGAACAGATGTACAGCCAAAGATGAATTGCTCCAGATTGGAGTGAAACTCTGACAGGGCTTCATTGATATCATGAACAGATTACACAGGGGTTGGCAAGGCTGTCACAGGACTGTCTTGACATGTCATTATTGATAAATAGGAATAACAACCTGGGTATTATTCTAACCTCTGTGAACTATTCGTAGAGCTAGCGCACATCTTTGTAGCAGGATGAAAGAAGCAGGACCGTCGGGCGTAATGTGTGAGGGTGTGTGTTTCCTCTGGACTCAGTGATCGTATGCTCTGCCAGTATGCCTCGCTCACATATTGTCTTGGCTTTGAAGGCGAGCTGTCATGCATGTTTGATCACAGGCGAAAACAGACACTCAGAAGTCCCACAGTCTTGGCAGATGAGCGCCATGTCTTTTCTAGAGCAGGGAATTACATTTCTGCCTTATGGAAACGTTGATCCTATGCCATTTCACCACTCGCATGGAATATTTGCTAATGACCAAGCACACCTCCTGAAACAGGCCCAGAATAGACGGGCTCCTCCTCAACATCTGCTCCCCTCGTCTCTCCGAGGGCTCCCAGGGGATCTGAAAGACTAGATCCCTTCCTCCTTTCCACCCATCCTCCCCTCTATTTACTTAAAGGGCACACTGAAGGAGCAGGTTGTCCTGGTAACAAGTGTGGAGAAATTCTGCAATGACACACATAAACACTCTCGTATCGTCTGAGCCAACTAGCATACATCACAGTCTGGGTCGGATTTGTCCAGACGCCAATCGTTATGAAATCAGCTTTTGAAACAGCATTTGAATAATGAGCTACGCTGTGTGTAAATCAAACACACATAGATGCTGTGAAGCGGACACAGAGAGCTTGGTCACTTCTTGATATATTATCTCACTATAATCACTTATGCCTTCAGTGTCAGAGCTCTCCAGCAGCACATGAAGGCACCCCATTAACAAACTTTTCAAACAAAGTGCAGCAGATGGGAGAACCATTGGTACAGGACACAGTCTGTAGTGTCAAACTCTTCACTTTGGCTCACCAATTGTTGTATTATCATATTTTACTAATTTTAATATTTTCCACTTGAGAATTCATTTTCTCTGCGACATTAAAAGATGTAACACAAGCCACATTAACTTCTTCATGTGAAACTGGGATTAGTAGATTCTTTGGGTTGGTGAAGTACAGCAGACAAACTTTAGATGGACAAACAGAAAGCCAGCCTAGCTTGACTGATATCCGACAAAATAATCAAATCATTACACTGTTTCCATTTTCAGTCAGACGTTGCCTCCACTCTGAGTGATTTCTGTGGAGGAGGAAGATTCAATTCGCCATAACTAATCACCAGCATAGGCCAGCATATCTGGATGTACCTGACGAATGAAAGCTCCAGCTAGTAGGTGAAGTACTGCGAGTACTAAACAATGTTTCAGAAGCATTTAAGGGGAGAAATACACAATGCAGTAACAGAATCTTGATATATGTTTTAGCAGTATTATTTAGTTTGATGGTTTCCTCCTTGGTTATGTAGT